>CAUYSK010007765.1:0-13400 GCA_963575035.1 Avahi laniger | reverse complement strand
CCAGCTACTTGGGAGGCTGAGGCAGTAGGATTGCTTGAGCCCAGGAGTTTGAGGTTGCTGTGAGCTAGGCTGACGCCACGGCACTCGCCCCAGGCAAGAAAGTGAGACTCTGTCTCAAAAAAAAAAAAAAAAAAAAAAAAGACACTTCCCCCCAAAAATAAGTAATTCTAAGATGTATATATTTTTTTAATGGGGCTATTTCTACTTGATAATGGGTATGGTTTCCTAACATACAGTTTATAGGGTGCATCCTATACAAGGCCTGGTGGCTGTGGGACTGGTCTTAAAGGTCTAACCAGCACACTGAGCTAGTGATCGCCTCACCCCAATGGTTTTAAAAATTGTGGATTCACCTTTGTGCTCACCAACAATTAAAGGCTTCCTGATACTGTGTGATTTAAAGTGTGGGGTAAGGCCCCAAGAGGTACCAGTCAATTAAGCATTTGGTAGGCAGAGTCAGAATTCATTCCAAGACTGAGTAGGTGCTTGATAAGACACTGGGTGATAAGGAGACATCCTTCTTCCTCTCGGTATTTGAGATTTAGGTCTGGGCTTTTGTTTAACTCTCAACTGATACATATCAAACAGTTGGGTCTTGTCTGTGACTAACCAAGAGAAGCAGCAAAGGAGCTTGTGGTTGCATACAACAAAAGGGGAGCCTTATTTGAACTGGTAGAGGAACAAAAACTCTATGCAAAAAGGAGGGCTTGCTTGTTACTCTGAAGTCAACATGAGTTCCTGAAGGTATCAGCAAACACCAGCCAAAGACAACTGTTCAGTCTGCAAACAGAGCAACAATGGGAGGTAGAACAAGATGCTACAAACTACGCATCTCGTTCCTTTCAGGACAAGCAAAATTAGACGAACAAAGATACATCAGCATCTATTCGTATCAAAAAACTAGAAGGTGGTGGAGAAAACCTAACCTTAAAAATCCTTTAGCTCTGCTTTCCTGCATTTTTGGGTCTTTCAAAAGCATTCTGAATAGGCAATTCATGAGGTAATCATCTGGTTGGTAGGCTACATTCATTTCCTCTTAATTTAGCCGGAACAGGTTGTTCAAGGCAGGGTGCCAAATTTCATTTAACATCAATTATAAACAGCAAACTGTAATTTTAAAAATACATCTAGGAGCCACTGCAACTTGAATAAGCATTCTTGACATCTACAGAAGATGTCTGGAATGACAGACTAGGATTAATGAAGATGTTTAAGGCTTAGACTAGAAGAATATATCACTCAGATAGTTTGTACCTCTAAGATAGGCACAGATTTCAACCCCAGGACAGTAAAAAATGTCATCAGTTGCTTTATCCAGACATAGCAACCTGCTCATTTTTTTATAATAATTAATTAAAAAATTTTAGTAGTAATTCTATGATGATAGCCTTAACTTTTTTGGAGAAAGACTTTCAGTGTCATAAGATACAGTTCATAAAATACCACCTCTAATTTGAGCTATACAGATATTTTTCTTTAAACATGAGGGTTGCTATTAAAAATCTCTGACAAAGACATTTTTGAGAATTTCTTTTTCTAAGACTCAACTCATAAACTAACTGATGCAGAAACAGTTCTCTTAATAAATAAAAATTATTCTTTTGTTTGTTGATTCTTCTTCCTTCATATTGTCCCTATTTTTAGGCAGTCAGTATTTATGCACTGATTGATAAGAATAAAGAGTGTCTTTAGCTTAGACAAATGTTATGTAATTTCTGTGAAATACAACTTTTAATCTGGGCTGATCTGGTAAAGACATAAATAGAATAGTGGAAAATTTTAGTCGGAAGAGTAGGGACCTTTGCAAGGGGGTTGTTTGGTTGCAGATGTGCTGCTTGACAATTTCCATAAGACATTTATTCTTAAACACACGGGGTTCAAGGAAACCAGAGAGGAGTGGTCAGGTGAGTATGGCCACATTTGTCTGGATTGATTGTTTGACTTGTTTGCTTTAACAACGTAAGATTTGTTGAGAGATTTCAAAATAATGACCTAAATCACCCCCAGTCTTAGTTTATTAAAAAAAAAATCATTAAAAAAATCAGGATCTTATTTACCCATTAAATATAATTTATATCTTTTAAATTTACTAAAAGAAAAATTTACAAGGTAATTTAATTCATTAAATCACATATTTGATTGTATATCTAAAATAACCAACGTAAAAGGTGGCAGTATAATATTAGAAGTATTGCCAGTTCCATTATTTATGAACTTCATATTGCTTATGTTTACACATCAAACATGAAGAGTTTAAATAATTAGCCAAATAACTGAAGTTGAAGTTTTTCTATTTCTTTTTTTTTTTGAGACAGAGTCTTGCTCTGTTGCCCGGGCTAGAGTGAGTGCCGTGGTGTCAGCCTAGCTCACAGCAACCTCACACTCCTGGGCTCAAGCGATCCTCCTGCCTCAGCCTCTCGAGTAGCTGGGACTACAGGCACGCGCCACCATGCCCGGCTAGTTTTATATATATATATATATATATATATATATATATATTTTTAGTTGTCCAGATCATTTCTATTTTTCAGTAGAGACGAGGTCTCGCTCTTGCTTGGGCTGAGAATCTACATGGAGACATTTGTTTTCCAGAGAGTGGCTGGTATTGATATTCCCCAAAAAATTGCCCTTAACCCTATGGCTAATAAGGGACAAGACTAACGGTTACAGCCTTTCTTTCTAAAGGTACAGTTTGCTTCCTCTGACCACTCCCCACTCCAGTTAGAGTTCCAGTGATAAGTGACAGTGGAAGTTTCTTTTAAGACAGTTATAAATTTTTGTACATAAAAGGGTATTGTACAATCATCAAAACACATTTACTACACTATGACTCATGGGAAAAAGTGAAGTTTAAGTCATTTGTAGGAGAAATGCATTACCAATTGCTTCTTTTATTTAAGTGGCATATATAGGCATAAAATATAAATGAGAAAAAGGAATGTTTTATAATGCATAATGACAAATTCTGGGGTGGCCTTCATAATGCAGAAACAGATTATGTCAATAAGATGAAGGTGACAATTTTATAAGACTTTCTCATAAGTACACAGTTAACAAACTATACTAACTCAGGAAAATGACTTTTCCAGGCTTCATGAATACATATTTCTAATATGACTAAGGTATTTAAAAATGATGGCGATGAACTAGTGACAGAATGATGAGCGACAGACTAACAGGGACATTCAAACACCTGTTCATCCTTTAACAGCTCCTTAAGTGTGACTTTCTCCAGAAAAATTTCCCAACTCCCCAGGCAATGTTAGGTAAGGGCACCTCCATAACACTCTCTTCATACCTCTCACATTTATTATCGAATGTATTGTCTTTATCTCTTCAGGTGCCCATTTCCTCCACTAAACCCTGAGATCCTCCAGGGCAAAGGTAGGTCCCATTCGCTTTCCAAATCTCAGAAATTTTGGATATAGCAGGCACTCAGTAAGCACTCAGTGAATCACCACAGGGTTGCGCAAGAGCAAGAATAACAGCAGATCAATGGTAAATCCCAAGGAGGCCAGACCAGTTGCTATTTTCAAATTTCTGATAACTGGCTCCGTAATTGTAGAAGTCTCTGGCACGTAATTTCTTTGCCTGAGGGTTTGTGTTTGGCCTGAAGTGTTTTCTGAAACACTGACTCTCACTGCTCTTGGGCAAGCATTTTT
Source organism: Avahi laniger (assembly GCA_963575035.1). Taxonomy (NCBI): domain Eukaryota; kingdom Metazoa; phylum Chordata; class Mammalia; order Primates; family Indriidae; genus Avahi; species Avahi laniger. The sequence goes on along the minus strand of CAUYSK010007765.1, from coordinate 9,738 downwards.
TCCATTCCCTGGTCTGACAGAGCCCGACCATTTCTCAAGGTCTTGCACCTGCACACTTAAGTGCCTGCCTGAGCCCCAGGGCATTTTAACTTCTTACCTCTAAGTTGCTCCCACCTCTTGTCCTTTAAGAGAAGAAAGAAGACTAGGAGAGGAGAAAAGAAAGGAAAGAAAGAAGGAAGGAAAGGATGGAAGGGGGGGAAAGAAGGTGTAAGAGTGATACAGAGAAATGGAGAAATAACGATAAAGCTTTGGCAGAAATTTCAGACTATCCCTAATGATAACCATTGGTTTTAGTTACGCTACATCCAGAGGTTTTCCAATGAGTAATGTGGAACATACAGATTTTACAGGCCATACCAATTCCCAGGGAACTGGTACTATGAACCATAGTATGAATCACACTAAATAGAAAAAAGGGCTCAAAATTGGCGTGGGCGGGTGGGAGTGGGGGTATAGATTCAAAGAAGACAGGCATTGCTTTTTCAGTAATTTACAGTTCTAAGATTGTCACACAGATCTTTTAGAATTTGAAATATTTGGAAGAGTATCCCGCTAATTGCAATAAATATTTTAACTGAAGTTATAGTTCTTACTCCAGGTAAATAAAGACAATATTGAAAAAAAGAATGGGCTATTTTAGCAGGTTTTCTCCACTTATAAAAAAAAAAAATGTTGAAATCTCATAATAGCTTCCAAGAAAACAAAGTAACAGTTTCTGCTTTGAAAAGGGATGTTTATGGAGAATTATGCCTATTTCATTGTCTACATTTTGATGTTAAAGTAATCAACTAGTGGAAACTCAGTGCCAGTAGTGTGCAGGTAAATGTTTAATGACCAGTCTTCTGGGGCCAGGGGTAAGGGGAGATATCTGATTTTTAGTGTTTGCCAATTTCTTTCTTCTTCTTTCTTTTTTTTTTTTTTTAGAGATGGGTCTCACTATGTTGCTCAGGCTGGACTCCTGGGCTCAAGCAATCCTCCTGTCTCAGGCTCCCAAGTAGCTGAGATTACTGGTGCACACCACCATGCCTGGCTTGCATTTACTGATTTCTTAAGTGAAAACACTCCCATTGTGGTTGGTTTTAAGCTACTAACATGACATCACTGAATATGGAGTTATGATGAGATTCCAACAATCATTCTTACTTGCTGGCTCCAGCACACACTGGAGTGTGCAATTTATTTTTCCTTTTCTAACTTGGATTTTACTACTCATTATACTACTATAGTATTATTTAAGAAAAAAAATTGAAACTTGCATGAGCACATTGTTATCTCGATAACAAAATTTTTATCATCTTTCAGTGAGGGACTTCGATTATGAAAAGAATATAATTCCAAAGTGACCTAAAGAAACCATCGAGGCCCAAGGTAAATGCTGCTGCAGGCAGAGGCTAATCCTGTGGATGAATGATCTGATACCTGACAAAGATGGCGTACCTGACAAGTGTTAGTTTTCTTGAAGGATAAGCTATACATGTTCTCCTATATGAATCTGATCTCACCATAGCAGCCCCAGGTGGGCAGAACTGGTATCACTGCCACAAGTTTATTACTAAAGCAAACACTCACCTGCAGAGCAGATTTACTCAGCGCCATTGCCATATGCAGACCAGAAATGATCTCAATTGTCAACTCTAGTAAAGGGGAAAAGTCACTGGTGTATACAGTTTTTCTCCAAAGCAGATTGAAAGAATTCATTGCAGTAATCCAAATCAAACACAATGTCAAAAATACTACTCTATTCACGTTGCCAATTCCGTTCACTGTTGGCTCTGAACCCATTAGGGGAGAAAATACCTCAAATGAATTTGTAGCAATTAAGATATTTGCTAATATTTATGATCATTTTATTCAGCTAAGATTAACTCTTACGAACCAGTCAATCATCTGTTTTAAAGGTTTTCTAGAGTAAGCTGGAGACATAAATAAGCAACTACTGAGCAAATACCTCCACTGGAAATGGATGTTATTTGATTGTAGGTTCTCTAGAGGTCTTTTCGTACATTCTGACTCATATCCTGAATATTCACCTGGTGGCCTTCAGGCACATTGTGACATCTAGCCTGAAGCTGTCTGCACTGCCATCTCCTCTCTCAGAAAGACATCCCACTTCAAATGCTGCTTCTTTGTGTCTTCCCTGATTATACGAAATGTGGCATAGAGTTCCACATGCCCACAACTTCCTGAACGAAAGCACTGAGAAGCAGATGCGATTCCCTTAATGAGAAATGAATATGGCTGTAGATTGGTTTTTGTGACCCTCTGATGCCAGGAGATTGTGAAGGGCAGAGGTTTTATGCACATGAGCACAGTCTGTGGACATGTGACAAACATTAATGTATCCAGCATGCTGATTAAATGAAGGGAGCTTTGGCTTTGAAGACAGGGTTCCTGGATTTGAATTCCAGCTCTGTCTATTACAAATTAGCTACATGACTTTGGAAAAATCACTTAACCTCCTGAGCCAGTTTCCTCGTCGATAAAGTGGGGAAAACCTACTTTATGAAGGCTGCTGCTGAGAAGAAACTGAGAAAATCCTCATAAAGCATTTAGAACAGTTTCTAGAACATAATACACAATAAATGTTAGCTATTATTATTATAAATTAGATACACAGATGAAATAAGAATGGATATTTTAGTAAGTATATATACTATGGCATGCAGTTTCCCAGATTTTTGCTATATTCTGCTTTTGAAAGCAGTTCAAATGAGTGGTTTGCATTGTTTTGGAAACAGTTTAGAATGGTGTTATTGTGACTGGCTGAATGAGTGTATTCAGCTATTACATGTTTTGAAAAATATGTGCCAACCAGGGCATTGCTTCCCTCAAACTATGTGTCTCTTCTACTCCTCGGCCTAAGGGGAGACTACAGGAAGAGAATGTAACTAATGTCTTTGTCTTTAGGTTTTCACCCTCACAATACAGCTTTCCCACTGAAACTATTGTTCTTCTTTTCACACAAAAATGATCTTATTTTTTTCCTCTGCACTAGCTAATTTGGCTTATAGGAGAAAAAAATTAATCCTTCAACATGACCCTCAAGACCCCCACAATCTGGCCTTAGCCTATGTTTCCAATTTCTATTTGATGACTTTCTACCCCAAACTTCATACTCTTTCCAGACTCGATTATTCACCTAATTCACCATGTATTTTCATTTGCTTACTCATTCATTTATTCATTTCATTCAAATACTTTATGCTTACTTCCTATACACCAGAAACTTTGCTAGGTGTTAGAGAGTAAAGATTAAAAAAAAAAAATGCGTGGACTTAGCTTTAAAGGAGCTCACAGTCTAGTAGAAAAGGTATGTAAACAACTCATCATAAACCAGCAATGTAGTAAAATCTATAACAACGATGACTCGCCTGTAAACTCCTGTTTGAACCCTTAGGAAGAAGCAATGACTTCTGCTCGGGAATCTGGACAATGTTTCACAGAAAAGGTAAACTTTATCTTTCGTGTTCAACAATTATGAGATTGAGTATTCAATAGGCAGATAATAGAAAATGTTTACCAGGCCCAAATAAAATTAAATAAAACCTCAACTACATTAAAGTACCTATAACATCTAAGGAAAAGCAGGTACTTTAGTGGGTATAAAGTATGCCTGTGGGAAAAAAGGTGGTAAAAAGTTTGTGGGTAGACTGAAAGCAGCATGTATGCTGTGATGGACCAAGATGTCTTCCATTTATGCTTTGTTTGCCAGCAAATATTTCCACCCTTCTTGTTTTCAAACAGACCTTTCCATTCTTGCTATAAAGCAAGTGTCCGATCCAGGCTTGGCCAATCTAGGCAACAGTGGCTCAAATCATGTGCACCTTTATGAAGCAGGGCCAGGAATAAACCTTCCCTGAGATTGGCACAGTCATTTGAAGACAGATGTGCACTTTTCCTGTTCATAGCTAAGCAAGGCTGCCTATGATGAAGTTATCTGCTCAACAGAGAAGGCTAGTTTGCATTTGTAAGGAATGAGCCCAACATGCAAAAAAAAAGAGCAAGCACAGATGAGATAAAAATAGAAAAAGAATGAATCCCAGGGTTGCTGGATTTCTGTTCCTGAAAGGGGATGAGGCCACGGTACCCTTCCTTCACTTCCACAAGGGACCTTCAACATCTCAGACACAAGGGCCAACGAGTTTCTACTTAGTTTCAGTGAGTGTGAATTCAGTTTTTGCCATTTTCAATGGAAAGAGTCCTGATTGACACATCAGCCATATTAAGAACTCTGTTTAAGGCCAGGCACGGTGGCTCACTCCTGTAATCCTACCACTCTAGGAGTCTGAGGTGGGAAGATTGCTGGAGGTCAGGAGTTCGAGACCAGCCTAAACAAGAGTGAGACCCCCATCTCTACCAAAAATAGAAAAAATTAGCCAGGTGTGGTGGTGCACACCTGTAGTCCCAGCTACTCAGGAGGCTGAGGCAGGAGGATCATTTCAGCCCAGGAGTTTGAGGTTGCGGTGAGCTATGATCACACCATTGCACTCTACCTGGGGTGACAGAGTGAGATTCTGTCTCCAAAAAAAAAAAAACCACAAACGAACCAACAAAAAACCTCTGTTTAACATGGTAAGGCAATAGGAGCCACTACAGAAAAATTTTAAGACACAAAATGTTTACAAGCAGGTTGAGTGACAGATCAAAGTACACTAGAAAAAAAGACATTCTATAAAAAAGACACCTGCATTCGAATGTTTTTAGCAGCACAATTCACAATTGGAAAGATGTAGGCACCCAAGTGCCCACCTCAGTGGATTAATAAAATGTAGTATATGTATATCATGGAATGCTACTCAGCCACAAAAAACGATGGTGAACTAATACCTCTTGTATTAACCTGGATGGAGCTGGAGCCCATTCTTCTAAGTGAAGTATCACAAGAATGGAAAAACAAACACATGTACTCACCATTAAATTACAACTAATCAATCAACACCTATGTGCACATATGGAAATAACATTCAGTGGAAATCAAGCAGGTGGGAGGGGGAAGAAGGGATGGGTAAAATCACACCTAACAGGTACAGTGCACACTATCTGGGGGATGGGCATGGTACAAAAGCAATTTATATAACCAAATCATTTGTATCCCAGTAATATTCTGAAATAAACTTAAAAAAAAAACTACACCAATATTAAAAAAAAAAAACAACTGCACTAGAAAAGCAGTTCCAATGAGCAGTACAGAAGATGGACTCAAGGGAGACCATTTAGGCATTTTATGCATTTCACGATTTGGTCTTTTACCTTTACAGAATTTCTGAATACCAAAATAGTCTGACAAGGCCCAGTTCACTTGGCACCTCTTCTCTAGTGCCTTTCTCAGCTCACTCAGACGGCATAAACAGCCCTTTGCTCTGCATCTCCGCAGCGCTGCACTTGGACCTCTGACATCCTGGCTCTCAAACTTCAGCGTCCATCAGAATCACTTCGAGGGCTTGTTGAAACTAGATTGCTGGGCCCTACCCTGAGAGTTCTGATTTAGCAGGTCTGGGCTGGGACCTGAGAATTCTAACAAGTTCCAGGTGATGCTGATGCTGCTGGTCTAGCGGCCATCTTTGAGAACCACTGCTCTCACAGCTTTCCTTGTAGCTGTATTCTAGTTTGTTTGCTCACGTGTATCCCTTGCTAGATTAAATATTCCTTAAGGATTTTCTTGTTTATCTTTGTACAACCCTCAATAGCCAACATAGTGCTCTACACTGTGTGATTAAGTGTGGAGATAAACGCCTTATCATAATAAATTCTCTCAGTTACCATCCAAACAGAGTTTCTCAAAAAGTGAACTGTGTAACTAAAGAAAGGATCCAAAGGCAGAATATAACCTGCCTTCTTTTGGGCTGCCTAATTCTGATGACATCTTCTACCTGGGCGAGGTATAGGGTGGCGATACCTTAGGCATCCAGTGACGTTGTAGAATATATCAAAATCCAGCAAACCATTTGCTTTGGGGTAGTCGCCTTCAGGCCACCCCGAGTAGGGGATGATGATATTCTCATTCAGGGTAAGCAAGGCTTCTGTGATCATGAGATTCTTGAGTTTGTCGTTAGAGGACAAATTCCACAACAAACCTAGAAAAGCAGAGAGTTACCATGAAAACAGTGCAGGTTGAGGTCAAAACGACAGCTAAGAAGTTCAGTTTAGGCTATCACCTCCAGGATTACGACTAGTTATAAAAAAGGGGAAGGGGAGGGTGGAGACGGCTCCTTCCTCAACTGAAAGGGCTGCCTAGAGCTCCTTAGATGGCAGTAATGGCTGATCCGTAAAAATGATAAATATGTAGCTTGTGCTACAAATCGTGCAGCCTTAAGTGAATCACGATGTCAATGAAAGCCAGAAATACTTGAACATTTACTGCTGTTTTTCTCAAAAAGCTCTTCCACAAAGCTGATCTCATTGGGATAATAAACCTCTGGGTTTACCAACAGGGAGCCTTGCAACGGCCCTACTGTAACTAAGACTTCAACATTTTAAAAGTCATACTTTTTTCTCCTTTAGATAAAACATAGTTACATTTTTTTCTCCTACAGAAAAATCTTCTCCCCCACCTTTTTCCTCACTACCTGGAACTTTCACCTGACATTTTTTCTCCCGATAACAGCAGGAAGGGCTTGCAGAAAGCCTTTCCTATGTCTGTCAACAGGAGGCGGATCAACATCACCCCTTAATGTTTACTGACTCCTACCCAAGGACAGAGCTTATGTCCTCCAGCAAGTTACGCTGGCTACCTCTCGCATTTCTTGTATTATAGTTTGGCAGTGAAGGACAGACAACAGTATTTTATCTACCTGCCAACTTGCATGGTCTAAGTACTAATCTAAAACTAGTACCACGTTTACTCATTTCGTTTTCCCTTTCCTCTGAACCTTAAAGAGAAAGACCACGTAAGCCCATGTGGAAGAAATCGAGATAATAGCATACTGCACTTCCCAGGACACTTGGGACACAGAGAGTGAAGCTGGGTACTGAGGGAAAACGGGAAGTGGCATATGCATTTGATATTTGTTTTTCCTTCAATTACTTCTGATTCGGTGGAAGGAAGGCTATATACCTATCGCTCGCTATTCCAGTGACTCCCAGCAGGTGTAAAGTCACCTTGCCATCTTTTGTACCTCGATGGGTTACCCTAACTCACTATCACCTAGGACAGGGGAAAAGAGGAAAGACAGAAGGAAGGGATGACTCTTCCCTTCCCACCCTTTCCTCCTCACTGCCTAGTCGATAATTCCCACTTCTTAAATTGACTGCGTTGTCTGTACAAAGGAAAGAGGACACACAGATACACAAGGAAGTCTACTTTATGAAACAAGCAAACATGGTGATTTTGGTGGAATTAGGTGGCGATTATAATCTCTTCTAATTTTAATGATTGAAATAATAGTCTGTACAGTTAGAGCTTGGTAATTATTCAACCATATTTATGTTTGGCCCAAATCAATTAGGACACGACAGGCCTAATGCGGTCTTTTGGGCTTCAATGGTTTGCTTTGGCTGTGTGTAAGTATCTTATTTTTAAAACAGTAACCACGTCTCCAGGCAGTGTACACATAGCTTCCATTACAAACAGTGACCCTGGATGTGGTATCTTGTGAGGACTAGCTTTCTGGCTTAGGGGGAGGTCTTTTCCCAATCAAACTAGCATTTGGGGTTAGTCATGAGCAGCATCCCTCGGCTACAGGTTTTGCAACACAATGACTTCATTCCTCCCACTTCTTCTGAAGAGGCCCTGGAAGCCGGAAAGAGAGAATAAAACTCAGAAGGTGGTTGAAAACAATTTAAAGGCAGGTCTGAGACTGAGTTTTGGTTACTAAGCTATAAAAGAAAGTTAGAAAGAAAAGCTTCCTGAGTTCTAAATAAGCAAACAAATTAACAGTCTCTGCCTTCCAGAAGCTTAAAAATGTGAAGCATAATGATGTTTCAACTCTTTTTAAAAAGGACCACACAGGGCACTCAAAGGAAAAGTACACCTTATAATAAAAACCAGAGAGGATTAATTTGAACAAAGGGAGTGGAGTTTTCCATTAAGTCAATATCCTTTAGAGCTTGGCATGCTATATTATTTCTACATAAGTATATGGTTGGAGTAGTTTTACCATAATTTTTGAATATTTAACGTAGGATATTTTATCGAAATGTCATGCCTGTCAAACTTCTGGGTAGCAAGAATCTGGGAAAAAAACTAAAATATTCAATAGAGATTCGGGATTATATATGGTATATATGCATACACCCTCACATACTCATATAAAATTAGTAACCAACTATAAATTGGGAAAATGTATATAATAATATGAGACAAAGGGATAATACTCTTCATATATAGAGTTCTTATACATCATTAAAAAATGAAACATCAGTAGAAAAATTGGGAAAGTACTTAATACAAAACCAAAAGATACTAGGGGCTGATGTACGTAGGAATGCATGTTCTCTAGTAACTTAGAAACACAAACTTAAAAAACAGTGGGATATAAGTTTCAGTGACTATAGGAGGCAAAACCAGAACCAACAAGTGAAAATTACAAGGAAGGAGATTTTGGCTCGCTGAACGGATAAACTTCTAAGAGAGCTTTGAAGAAAACCAAAAGACTTAACTTGTAAGATCCAGCTCTATCACTGAAGCGAATAAAAATTAGCTTATCCTTTACCAAAATGTTGACAAGGGGTTTTATCCCGAAATTAGAGCGTTAGACTGGATGAGCGGTTTCCAAATGAGCCCAGGGCAAATCAGAGACACACAGTCTTGGGCCACACCTCAAATTTACTGAGCCAGAATCTCAGGTTGGATTCCAGGAATTCATGCTTTTTAAATGATTTTTTAATGATTCCAATTTCTGGCATTATGAAACCAAGGGACTAGATGACCGTGAATAGATGTCTCTTTTAATGATCAGATTCTACATTCTGCTAAATACTAGATTTTCATTTCTCACCTTTAACTTTTAGTCAGTTTAGTCATAGTACCTAAATACCTATTATTATAGTTCTTTGTTGCAGCTGGTCTGCCTGTAATTTTCTGCCATGAGGTTCTCATTCCGGCCAAAAAGAAAGGGAACTGGATTCTGTTAAGGAAGGGGCCCCCCACCTATGTTAAGTTCTATAATTATTTCATTATATGTTACAATGTGATAACAATAGAAGTAAAGTGCACAAAAAAAGTAATGTGTTTGAATCATCCCAAAACCACCCTCCGCCCCACCTCCCACCCCTGCCCCCGTGGAAAAATTATCTTCCATGAATACAGTCCCTCATGCCAAAAAAGTTGGGGACCACTGTGTAAAGGGATATAATTTGAACAATTATCAATTATAAGAGAAATAACGATAACTACATTATTCAGAAATATGTTGCCAAATGTCTTGTTTGCAAAAAATAGCTAACTAGGAAAGGGATCTTAGATATTAAAACCCACATTTAATAATATTGCCCTTTAGGACAGGAAATACAGTCGTTTAACTAAATCTGCATTAACACTTAGGTAGCAAAACTGAAAAATTTTATAACTAAATAAACCCCTATCTTCAGTGAAAAAGAATGAAGAGGAGGAGAAAAAAATAACGGCAATGACAAATACAACAAGGACAACAAGAAAGAGAACTGGTTCTTTTTTTTTTTTTTTGAGACAGAGTCTCACTGTGTTGCCCTGGATAGAGTGCCGTGGCGTCAGCCTAGCTCACAGCAACCTCACACTCCTGGGCTCAAACGATCCTCCTGCCTCAGCCTCCCGAGTAGCTG
>CAUYSK010007764.1:0-33832 GCA_963575035.1 Avahi laniger | reverse complement strand
GTGTGTGATGTGTGCGGTGTGTGTTCTGTGGTGTGTGTGTTGTGTGTTGTGTGTTGTGTGGTGTGTGTGGTGTGTCGTGTGTGTGGTTTGAGGTGTGTGGTGTGTGTTGTTTGTGGTGTGTGTTTTGTGTGTTGTGTGGTGTGTTGTGTGTGTGGTGTGTGGTGTGTGTGGTGTGTGGTGTGTGGTGTGTGTGGTGTGTGGTGTGTGGTATGTGGTGTGTGGTGCGTGTGGTGTGTGGTGTGTGGTGTGTGGTGTGTGTGGTGGGTGGTGTGTGGTGTGGATGGTGTGTGGTGTGTGGCATGTGTGGTGTGTGGTGTGTGTGGTGTGTGGCGTGTGTTGTGTGTGGTGTGTGGTGTGTGTGGTGTGTGGTGTGTGGTGTGTGTGGTGTGTGGTATGGTAAGTGGTGTGTGGTGTGTGTGGTGTGTGTGGTGTGTGGTGTGTGATGTGTGCGGTGTGTGTTCTGTGGTGTGTGTGTTGTGTGTTGTGTGTTGTGTGGTGTGTGTGGTGTGTCGTGTGTGTGGTGTGTGGTGTGTGGTGTGTGTGGAGTCAGGTGTGTGTGGTGTGTGGTGTCAGGTGTGTTTGGTGTGTGGTGTGTGTGGTGTGTGGTATGTGGTGTGTGGTGTGTGGTGTGTGTGGTGGGTGATGTGTGGTGTGTGGTGTGTGGTGTGTGGTATGTGTGGTGTGTAGTGTGTGTTGTGTGTGGTGTGTGGTGTGTGTTGTGTGTGGTGTGTGATGTGTGGTGTGTGGTGTGTGTGGTGTGTGGTGTGTGTGGTGTGTGTTGTGTGTGGTGTGTGATGTGTGGTGTGTGTGGTGTGGTTAGTGGTGTGTGTGGTGTGTGGTGTGTGTGGTGTGTGGTGTGTGGTGTATGTGGTGTGTGGTGTGTGTGGTGTGTGGTGTGTGTGGTGTGTGGTGTGTGTGGTGTGGTATGTGGTGTGTGTGGTGTGTGCTGTGTATGGTGCGTGGTATTGGGTGTGTGTAGTGTGTGGTGTGTGGTGTGTGTGGAGTCAGGTGTGTGTGGTGTGTGGTGTCAGGTGTGTGTGGTGTGTGGTGTGTGTGGAGTCAGGTGTGTGTGGTGTGTGGTGTGTGATGTGTTTGGTGTGTGGTGTGTGGTGTGTGTGGTGTGTGGTGTGTATGGTGCGTGGTATCGGGTATGTGGTGTATATGGTGTGTGGTATCAGGTGTGTGTGGTGTGTGGTGTGTGGTGTGTGTGGAGTCAGGTGTGTGTGGTGTGTGGTGTGTGATGTGTTTGGTGTGTGGTGTGTGTGGTGTGTGGTGTGTATGGTGCGTGGTATCGGGTGTGCGTAGTGTGTGGTGTGTGGTGTGTGGTGTGTATGGTGCGTGGTATCGGGTGTGTGTAGTGTGTGGTGTGGGTGTGTATGGTTCTTGGTATCGGGTGTGTGTAGTGTGTGGTGTGTGTAGTGTGTGGTGTGTGGTGTGTGGTGTGTATGGTGCGTGGTTTCGGGTATGTGGTGTATATGGGGTGTGGTATCAGATGTGTGTGGTGTGTGGTGTGTGTGGAGTCAGGTGTGTGTGGTGTGTGGTGTGTGATGTGTTTGGTGTGTGTAGTGTGTGGTGTGTAGTGTGTGGTGTGTATGGTGTGTGGTATCGGGTGTGTGTAGTGTGTGGTGTGTGGTGTGTGGTGTGTATGGTGCGTGGTATCGGGTATGTGGTGTATATGGGATGTGGTATCAAATGTGTGTGGTGTGTGGTGTGTGTGGGGTGGTGTGTGTGACGTGTGTTGTGTGTGGCAGTGTGGGGTGCAGCAGGGAGGCTGCCGAGGGTGACAAGCAGAAGGATGGGGCCTGCGCGTGCTCCTGGGGTCCCCCTCACTCCTGGCGCCCTGGCGAAGGCTCCTGCAGCCCCACCCTGGGCAGCACCTTCTCCTGCCAGGGCCCTGGACCAGCCCCGGGCCTCCTGCCCCTCCCTCAGGTCACCAACTCCACGTGGAAAGCAGATGGTCTTGTCCACACCATGGCCTGTCCCTGAGCCCTGCCTGGCCACCCCTGGCTCCTGCCCCACTCTCCAGGCCGCACTTCTCAGTCCCACTGGCCGCTGGCTGTCAATTCCTCCTGGCTGGCAGCCCCTGCCACGCTCTTCCTCTCTGTGGAGTGTGGACAGCCCCCATGTCCTCCTGCATGGGTCACACCGTGAGTTGCCAGGATGTCAGCCTTGTCTCTCCCTGGGCTGCGGACCCCAGCCCCAGCCCTGGCCTGTGGGAGACACACTCTGGGACTGGGCCGTGGTGTCTGCCTGGTGGGTTTTATCGCAGGGGCCCCTTGGTGGTTGCCAGAACCTGCCTGGCCTGCCCCTCTCGCGGCTCTGGGGTCAGGAGGTGGCCCTCAAACTCAGCCTTGCTCTGCAGACGCTGAGAGCAGAACAGCAGCCTCTCGCCATGGTTAACAGATTTGCAGCAGGTGACCAGGGCCGGGCGGCCGAAGAGAGGGTGGGAAGCACTGGCCTCGCTGGCCTTCTCGGAGGCTCAGCCCAGAGGCCACCTTGTGGACGGCCTTCCCCGCCCAGGCCAGAGCCCTCTCCTGCTACCCGCCACTGTTTCCACAGGGCTCCCGTGGGCCAGGGACCACCTGCCCTGGAGGCCACCTTCAGTGTGCTTCCCCACACGCCATGGCACACCTGACCCCATGGGGCCGCCAAGCCTCCCTGGAGGGCAGGGAGAGCAGAGTCGTCTCCAGCATCCCAGCCAGGGCCGAACGGGGAACTCAGCCTGTCCAGCACCAGCTCTGTCCACGCGTTCATTTATAATTCACACCAGCCCCTTTCACGACGGGGTGAGACTGTTTCTGAGAAGGGGAGGGGTCTTTCTGCATTGGTGGCACCTCACACCAAGCCTGGCCAGGGGGCATGTGGGGCGGACAGGTCCAGGCACTGTAGAATTGCTTGACCTGCAGCTCAGCACAACCAAGAAAGCCACGAGACCCCACTCTCCCTGGAGCAGTGCCGCCTCCCCCCAGGACCTGTCCATGTGGGCACAATACCACCTGTGACCACCTGTCTTTGGACAGGCAGAGAAATGGGACAGAGGAACCCGGACCCACTTGGTCAGAGGCATGCTCAGAGGTGAACGTCACCTCCGTCTGTGAGCCAGGAGGGCGGGAAGGCTGGGATCTGGAGCATCAGCCCAGCTGGACGGCGAACGCAGGTACCTGGCCTCGGCGAGTCTCGCAGTTGTGGAGGTAGCTCAAGTGATAGATCTTCAGGTTTAATGTGGCAAAATTCAGATACTTCAAGAAAACCTGAAACAGAAATGATAACAACAGGAGTTAAAGTTCCAGTTTTCAGATGTGTGTCCAGGTGTGCATTTGCAGCAGAGACGCAGGCTCACCCTGAGGCTGCCCGAGGAGGAGCCATGCAGACGTGGACTCGCACATACGCTCAGGGTGGGCACATGCACTCGCACACAGATGTGCAGCAGGGACAGGGCAGTGTGCAGGTGAGCACACGGAGCCAAGCCGAGGAGACACACACACACACACACACACACACACACGCGCGCGCGCGCGCGCACACACACACAGGCATATGCGGGCAGACACGTGTGAAGACGGACAAAGAGGGTGCACAGAGGCGGGGCACGGTGGCTCACGCCTGTGATCCCAGCACTCTGGGAGGCCGAGGCAGGAGGATCGCTTGAGCCCAGGAGTTTGAGGTTGCTGTGAGCTAGGCTGATGCCACGACACTCTACTCAGGGCAACGGAGTGAGACTCTGTCTCAAAAAAAAAAAAAAAAAGGTACACAGAGACACGAGGACGTCTCCCTGACACTCACATCTTCATCTTCGCTTGTGAAGCACGGGCCGTCGAGCTTGTTCACAGCCATGATCACAGCCACGACATCTTTGCCGTTCATGATGGGCATGGCCAGGATATTCTTTGTCACGTAGTCAGTGAGCTCATCAGCGAAAGGACTGAAGTGGGGACACTGTGTCGCAAGAGAGGAAGAGAGGCCGTCACTCTGTGGACCTAGAGCCCCACGCACTCCCAGGGTGGCCGCTAAGCTCTGTGGAGGCCATGCCCATTTCAGTGCCGACACTCAGGTGGCCTTGCCTTGGGCACGGGGACAGGATCCTTGCGCTCCAGCCTGGCTCCCCCACCTCTGGGCGGATGACTCCAGCACTCCCCCGGCAGACCTGGGGGGTGTCACCCACACCTGCCTGCCCTCCGGCTGGGCCAGCCTTCTGGACGCCTCTTGAGCACGTCCCGCTCGCAGCATCCCCAGGGCCTCTAGTCCAGGCCACGCGCTCCTGCTCCGGCCCCTCCAGGTCAGCATCCCCCACGCTCTTCCCCAAAAGAAAACCATCGGTGGCTTGTTTGTGGAAAACTTTAATAAGGACACGTGTGCAGGTGAGTTGGGAGTGAGGGTCCCAGCTCCCTGGGGCCTGTCCACAGCCCTCGGGCCTCCCCGGCCCCTGCTGCCAGGGGGCTGCTCCATGGGGGCCCCTGCCCTCCGCGGGACTTTCTTCTCACCCATGATGAGAGCTTTGTCTACCTCTGGCCCCAGGGTGCCCCCGCCCTCCCTCCCCTAGATACAGAGGGCCTCCCTGTCCTGGGCTTTAGGTTCTCCCGGGAGACAGGGGCCCAGCCCCGAGGTGCTGCGTCTAACGGAAGACAAGGCACCTCCAGGTGACCAGGATTCTGTCCTTTGAAGAGTGGGACCCGGCCTCGTCCTTCTGGGTTCTGACATTTATTTACATGAGGTCAGAGTGCCTTGGTGCAGGGACCAAGGTGGGTGGCTCTGGAGTCAGTCCAACTGGGCTGGGGTCTGTGTGACTTCCAGCGAGCCCTGTACGTCTCCTCACCCCACTCCCTGCCTGTCGCAGGCAACAGTGCCAGCCGAATGAGGGGCTCCTGCACATGCTCCTTACACATGTCGTCATCACCACAGGGACTCTTCCCAGGGCTCTCAGGACTAGGGGTCCTGTGGGGACACAGGGTTGACTCCCCTGGTGCCTGTCCGCACCCTCCCCAACGCTCGGCCCACCAGGCAGCCCAGAGAAGCCCCACACCAACTGCCAGCCTCCTGGCAGCGAGGGCGGCCGGGCCACGTCTGGGCCCACGGGAGGTCGGAGGAAGCCTGCCAGGGCCAGGAGAGGCTGTGATGCTCTCACGAGGGGGCTCACGAGGCCGGTGCTGAGCTCCCCTCAGCTGTCCCTCCCAGACTCTTGGAGATGCAGCTGCCATCGCAGCCACATACTGCCCGGCACTGCAGCAAAATCCATGTTTGAACGATGGAGCAGGAAGACACAGGTGCGTCCTGGCAGTGGCAGCATGGAACAGTGGCATCAACATCCTGTTACTGAAGGACACTGAAGCCCTCGCTGGCGAAGCCACTGCCACGAGGCTCCTGCTAGTTGGAGCTGAACCAATGGGTGCTCCCCAAGGGAGGGAATTTTCTTGGCACCCTGGTCCCCTGAGCCTAGCACACATATTCCTCACTGCTTTAGGGTGACCGTTGGACATGTGGCCGTCTGGACAGTCTGTCTCCCCCGCGAGCCGTCGGTGCCAATGACGTTGTGTTGCGTGGTCCCTGTCATGTTCCAGATTCCCTCCTGCCATGGCTTCCTTCCCTCTCTGCCCAGCACCCATCGTCTCAGCCCCACTCTTGCCAACCTCACCAGCTCCCGTGCCTGGGTCCTCCCATGGTGGGTAGTCTTAGCACCACACCTGGATGTACGCCAGCGTTTCTGGAAAGAGCACAATACAAACCTCAAGTGGTAGCTGCCACGTGGGTCCACTCGACGTGACCCTTGGTGGCACTGCACAGGCACACAGGCCGTAGTTGGACGTGCAGCCTCACTTCTCCGCTGCTCTGCCGGTTCCTCCACCGATCTCAGCCCCCGGCCTGCCCCCTCTCCCCACCCCACACATCTTCACAGCTCCTGTTTCACAAGGAAATTGTGTAGCAGACACAGGCCTCCCCTGCCTGCCTCTGGGGCCCACCCCCTACTCGGAAGGCTGACACCCCCTCGACATTTAAGTACACTCAGGACTGTCTTTAAAATGCTCACGCAGCCCTGTCATCCGCCGTCCTCCCTCCTGCGGGGGCCTCGCTGTGCCCAGGCCCCACCGTCCTGGCCTCGCCTCTGGGTCTGCTGGGCCCATCTCGGCTCTCCCGGCCGAGGTCAGCTGCAGGAGCCACCCTTGACCTTCACTGGGTGACCCTGGGCCCCCCTGCTCCCAGCACCCCCCGCCATGCCAGACACCCCCTGGGCCCAGTGCCAGGACCTGCAGCCTTTGGGCGTGTTGTCAACAGCCGAGAGCAAGGTGGATAGAGCCTCAGACAGGGCTGGGCAGGCAGCCAGGATCCAGGCGTGGCCACCTGGCAGGATCTGGCTAGAAGCTCTGTCCCTCTGAGCAGCTGGTTCTGCAAGTGGTCGCCCCTCACTCTTCCCTCCCTGCGCCCTGTCAGGCCTCTGAGAGTGGCACACCCAGCCTGATGGCTCCCTGGGAACGTTGGTGCCAAATTCTGGCTTGCCTGCTGCCCTTTCAGCTTCCCTGGAGAACACAGGGAATGTTTATGCCCCAATAAAGAGACAGTGGGGTCCCACGTGAAAACATCCTGCCCGCCCTTACGCACTGTGTCCAGTCTCATGTCATTCGCTCATTGCCAAAGTCTCTCCTCCGGCTCTGGTTGCTCTGCTGCCCATGCATAGACAGATGCTTGGGGTCACCATCCTGGCCCAGCTTGGCCAGCGTGGACTACTGGCCTCAGCCACTCTCGCCCTGCTGTCCTCGGCCTGTGTGTGCCTCCCACCCTTTCGCTCAGCCCTTAACCCTAACCCTAACCCCGACCTCGGCCCAGCCCATTGCTACCTGTGAAGACAGCCGGCAAACTCCCCAGGCCACAGGGACCGAGCCCTCTGCATTCCCGCTGGCTCCCGGCTGCCCCACCTTTTCTGGGGTGCGGGGACAGAAACCTGCATCCTAAGTAAAGGCCTCCAGCCTCTGCTCGGGCCTCTTCAGGCTCTGCCCTCCACTCCACCGTCCAGCCGGGCTTCTCTGCTTTCCCGGAGCCCCCTGGTCAGAGTGAGTGGGACCGAGTCCCATGCGGCCTGGCACTGCCCGGACCCCCAGAGGCCAGCGAGTGGGAGCAGAGCCTGCGGCAGCTGGCTCAGTCCTTGACAGCTCCCCAGGACAGGCCTCTAGGGGAAGGAGGCCTGCGGCCTGGCTTGACACCTCACACCAGGAGACAGACAGTCGCATCTCTGGGAGGAGCATGTCACCAGGGGCTTCAGGCTCCTTCCCTACACTCAGAGTCTACCTGTGCCCAGGAGCTGCCTATGCTCAGGGTCCGGTTTAACCACCGCAGCTTTGCTGTGAGGTAGACATTGTTTTCCCAGCGTGGGTGGGGAGACGGCGCTCAGGTGAGTGAGAGACTGCCGGTGTGGCATGTGGCCCAAGTGTGGCTGGTGCCTGCCTTCCCTGCTGGGCTGAGGGTCCTGCACATAGGAACATGCTGCTCTTCAGAGGTGGTCCCCGCCGCTCAGGCTTTCTCGGAGGCACTCGCTGCCTGAGTCCCCTCTGCAAAGCAGGATGTGACCCAGAAGCCCACCCCTGACAATGCCCAGTGTGTTGGGTGCACTGAAGGGAAATGTGCACTTTTGCTGGTTTTGACCTTGGTCTCTGTCCCCCTAGCCTGAGATAAATAAGTCCCAGCACAGCCCGGGGATTTTCCCAGACACACACGGAGGTGAACCCGTGCTCTGCCCCGGAGAAGAGCCCCAGCTTGTTGGGTGGGAGGTGGCCTTGGAGGAGGTCTGTCCAGAGGCAGGTGCAGCTGAGGCACCTGGAGGGATGGAGGGCCTGGGCCCAGCAGTCTGAGGCCTCACAGCAGGTGCGGGAGCTGAGAGCTGCCAGCCCAGGCTGGGACCAGCGGGCAGTAGCCAGGGATAGAGGCCTGGGGGCCAGAAGGACTCACAAGGCTCAGGATAGGCTGAGGATGAGGAACTGCCATGGGGACTGCGTGTAGGAGGAAGGAGGGAAGGAAGGAAGGAAGAAAGGAGGGAAGGAAAGAGGGAGGCAAGGGAGGAAGGGAAGGAGGGAAGGAGGGAGGGAGGGAGGGAAGGAGGAAGGGAAGGAGGGAGGGAAGGAGGGAAGGAGGGAGGGAGGGAGGGAGGGAGGGAAGTGGTTAATGTCCCAGCCCAGGACCCACTACTGCTGAATCTCTTGTCCGGCTGCTCATTCATGGTCTTGATGGTCCCGATATTCCATGTGGCACATGGGTGACCCATTTCTTAAACCGGAAGTGGAGATGAAGCTAACCCTGCAGATTACTATATTTAGGTCGTTGCAGGCGACTTGTTTACTGCAGAGACTTGTAAGAGGATTATAGCTGGGGCTGCTGGTGTCCAGGGATGAGGGCGGCCTCTGGGGGCTGGTCTGGAGGTGGTGGTCCCGGGTCCTTTGTGGGTCCTCAGAGCCCCCTCGCCCAGGCCCCCCGCCTTCCCAGAGTCTCCCGCCACTGCACCCGCAGGAGCCCAGTGGGCACCTCACACTCAGCTGCTCCTCCTGCCCATCCGGCACCTCTGTCCCAGCTGCTCCAGCAGCTTGCACGGACACCCTGTTCCTTGTCACCAACAGTAACCCACGGCGAGTCTGTTCTGATCTCTCCTCACTCTGTGCCCTGCTCCCCAGCCTGCCCTGAGCCGGCTCCTCCTCCTGGACCCCCAGTCTGCCCTCCCGCAGCGGCCAGCAAGGCCTCCGAGGGGTGGAGCTGCTTCTACTATGGTGGGAGCTTAGGGTTCTGGGGTCTCCTGATGCCCCTCCCTGCTGGGCACCAGCATCAGCCTCGGCTCTGACCCTTCTTCCCAAATTTCTCCGCCCCCGAACTTTGGCCCCCAGGAAGACCAGGGCCCCCAGGACAGAGCTCCCCACACACCCCCACCTGGGCCACCTTCCTGGAAGCCATGGGTCCTCTCACAGTCCACGTGGACCCCATGGGCACTGTGGCGGCCCTGGCCACGGGACCCACATGCAAAAGTGGAGGATCAAGTTTTGAGCCTGAGACCCTTGGCCTCGAGTCTCATGAACTCAGCAGCCCAGAGCCAGCTTGAGGAGGCCGCCCCGCCCCGCCAAGCTCACCTAGAACCTGACAGACAAGCAGGGGCTCTAGGACGCGCTCCTCTCAGTGCAAGGACAAGGGCCTGTGAGGCCTGATTCCCTGAGCTGACCCTTAGACACTCAAGACGGCGCGGGAGACACGTCGCCCGCGAGACCGTCCCAGGCTGTGCAACCCACCTCTGCCACGTCCTGGACGTTCACCATCTTCTTGGTCTGGGCCACGTGGCCCACAACCCCGATGTCCAGAGGGAAGACGATCTCGGAGTCGGGGGGCACCAGGCACTCCTCCAGGACGCTGCCCGGCTGCACGCTGAAGAGCCGCGTGGCCAGCTCGGCTACGCCGTTGCGCTGGCGGTACATAAAGAGGCTGCAGCGGTCGGCACGAAGGATGGTGCAGAGCCGCCGCAGGATCTTGAAGACCACCCGCTCCATGTTGATGCTCTCCTGCATGTCCTGCACCAGCTCGAACAGCACCGCACTCTCCTCCACCTGGCACAGCTCCCGAAGGCTGCCGCAGTCTGTGGGGCGCCCATTGTCACAGGCCGCAGCCACATTCTCGGGGCTGAGCTTCTTCCCAAAGTACTGGTGGGCGAAGTCAGGGTTCCCGTCCAGGAAGCTCCTCACCTGCTCCTCTCTGAGGCTCATGACGACCCTGCTGCCTGCTCCGAGAAGCCGCTGCTCCCGTGCACATGGGCTCCCAGAAAACACTGTCCTCAGCAAAGTCTTTCTTAGTGACGATTAGGGAGCCCCGTGGGCACTGCGCTGACTCACACCAGCAGGGCCCTGCCCCTCCCTCCCCTCAGACCTGAGGCCTCCAACCTCCCCGGGAGACTCAGACAGCTGGGAGGGACTGGGGGGCCACAGGTGGGGGGCTGCAGCCCATCCCAGGGGTCACGGCGGGGGTCAGAAGTTTGGCTTCCCGTGGAACAGGTCCTGAGGCCTAATCCCCGAGGGAGGGAGGTAATTCCACAGGACCACTCTGCTTGGAGAGCCGCCTGAGGTTCGGGTAGGTCCTACGGGCAGGTCCTCCTGGGTGCCCAAACCTGGGCTCAGATG
This sequence comes from Avahi laniger, assembly GCA_963575035.1. Classification (NCBI taxonomy): domain Eukaryota; kingdom Metazoa; phylum Chordata; class Mammalia; order Primates; family Indriidae; genus Avahi; species Avahi laniger. The sequence continues at coordinate 23,702 of CAUYSK010007764.1, read as the reverse complement.
TGCAGAGTGGGGAGGGGTGGGGGGCTCAGTCCTGCCCCCAGGAGATGCAGCTCACTCCTGAGGCAGTGAAAGGGAGGCCGAGCCAGCCACACTGGTGCTCGGGGGCCCCGAGCCCAGCCAGGGGCATCCTCGGACGTGCAGGAGGCAGGGGGTGGAGCGTAGAGGAGGAAGGAAGGCGCTGGCACCGGGGATGGCGATCCCACACAAACCTTCCCCAGCACTGAGTCAGAAGTCATCCAGATAACCTCCACGTCTGTCTCCTTGGCTTGTACCACATATGGGGACCCCGGCTGGGACACCCTTTGGGGTGATGTGACTCCGAGGCCATGCAGTTGTCGGTGGCAGAAAGACCTGAACTGAGGGCCACCTGGCTGCACAGCCCAGATCCTCCTCTCTGCTGTCACCAGCAACAAGCCCTTGGGCCTGCCTGTTCCACCATGGGACCCTCCCTGGCTCCTGGGCCAGCCCCTCTCAGGCTGAAGGGGTGAAGGTGAGTGACCCAGCGACACCTTGTAGGTGGTGGCATTTCCAACTTCCTTGAATATAGAAGTACTGATTGCTATCGTGTGGGCACTTTTATTTATGTTGCTGGGTCCACACTGCACTGGTGAGGAAACCTGGCAGATCCTCCCTGACCCATGTGCCCAGATGGCAGCAGGCGCCTCTAGCAGAGGGCCGTGGCCATCTACTTTGGGTGTCATACAAATATTAGCTTCTTTGTGAGTCACAGTCTGGAAAAGAAACGTTGAATTAGAATTAGAGGAGTCCACCCAGGTGGGTCTGCCTCACCTAACGCAGAGGGCACCTGTGTCCATGTGTGCCGTGGGCTGGACGGCAGGCAGGTTGGGGTGGGAGGTGGTCACCCTGTCCCAGTGCCTGGCCCTGTCCTCAGTGATGAAGGCAGATGTTTTAGCTGGAAGGATGTCCAGGCCTTTCTCAGCCAAGGACCAGGAGTCACACGCCAGGGCTCTTGAGCGAGGGAAACTACCTGAGATTTCTTTGAACAGTTTTCATTTTTCCTCTGCCCATATCGTCACTAAACTCTTAACCAGGATGCAAGATTTGTGTGTGGTTCTGACTTTTACTACATTTAGCTGGTCAAAATGTGTGTGTATGTGTGTATACATGTGCATATACGTGAGTGTGCTTGGTGTGCAAGTGCATGCGTGTGGGTGCGTGTTCGTGTGCATGCACGTGTGTGCATGGTGCACACAGAGCCAGGGTACACCTCTCGTGCTTAGAGTTTCTTTAGCGCAAGTCCCGGCTCCAGGGAATCTTCCACGTGGGCGCTGGGCTGGTGCTGCTGCAGCTGTCCCGACTCGGCAGCAGATCTGACTGGCAGCAGCTGCGCCATCCACAATGGGCCCAGCTGGCCGAGCGCAGAGTGTGCCCTTGTGCCGTGATGTCCCTGCCTCCGTTAGTCATGCAGCAGCTTTCTTTCGGGGATCTGCCCGGAGGCCTTCCCCTTTTCCTAAAAATAGTGAGTTCTGCCTGAGGGCGAGAGGAGGGGGGACGCGGGAGGGCAGGTGCTGTGGCGGGCACTGCGGTCCTCTGCTTTGCACCCAGTCTCAGAACGGCTTCCAGACCTGGCATCCTGTCTCCTGGGCTCTCGGTGCTGAGCCCAAACCATGCCTGGGTGTGAGGGAAATGCCAACTGTGGGGCCCAGGGCTGGGGCTTTGGGGAGACACTTCCTGAGTTCTTAGCCTGCACCCCACCCCTCAGTTCCTCCTGACCCCAGTCTGGACCCCCGCCCTCCTGCCCTGAGCCGTGCTCCCCTCGCTGTCAGAGAGCATCCGCTTCTCTCTCCAGCCCCGCTCCCTCCCCCCGGGACCTCCTTTTCCACAGAGCTGAGCCACTCACTTGTGGTGGGTGGAGGGGCACAGCGACCCCAGGCTCCGAGGCACCACCTGTCCAGAGAGCATGGACTGGCCGGAGGCTCTGCGCGGGGAGCAGGTGTGGTGTGGAGGGGTGCTGGGACGAGCGTTTGGGGCACTAGAGGGAGGGAGGGTCGGCAGAGGGACCCCACTGTCTGCTCCCCCACATGCCCCTCACCCTAACACGAACGCACTCACCCAGCCTCCACCTGTGGCACCTGCATAGCTTTACCCATGCCTTTCCCTTGGGGCCCACAGTGCTTGCAGGCGTGGAGGACCAGGGGTGGCAGGGAGTCGACACCCCCTGGAGGAGCCCTAGGCCCATGACTGATGGCAGCTGTGTGTAAATGCCCCCGCTTCCTTACCTGCAGAGGCAGCTGCCCAGGGACACACTCTGCACCAGTTCTGTGCCTTCCCCCCTCACTTCCCTGCACACCTACTGACGATGGCAGGGGCGCTGATGGGCGGACTTGACAAAGTCAGAAGGATATGCCTATGAGTAACACCTGTGAGACACACCTGTGAGGCATACCTGTGAGACACACCAGTGAGACACACCAGTGAGCGGTACCTGTGAGACACACCTGAAGCACACCTGTGAGACACATCTGTGAGTTACACCTGTGAGGCACACCCATGATTTACACATGTGAGACATACCCATGAGTTACACATGTGAGACACATCTGTGAGGCACACCTGTGAGTTACACTTGTAAGACACACCTTTGAGATACATCTGTGAGGAGCACTTGTGAGTTATACGTGTGAGACATACCTGTGAGGCGTATCTGTGAGACACCCTTGTAAGGCACACCTGTGAGGTACCCCTGTGAGGCACACCTGTGCTCAAGAGGCTGTTGGACTCACCAGGTGACTTCCCCACAGATGCGCCTGGGAGTTTTTGGGGAGAGCTGGGACTGCTCCTGCACTAGATTAACTTTGCCTCACCGTAATGTGGAATTTAAAAATTAGCAAGAACATCCTGGGAGTCATTTAGAGCAAGAAATTTGTCTTGAAAGAGCTGTTACAGGATAATTCTAGTTTCTTGTGCTGAACTGTGGACAGATGCAATTACACAAGATCAAGGCCCTGAAATTGAAACTGACCCAGCAAGAGGAGTGACAAGAGACGAAAGAGGGAGAAAATTCGAGCTCACAGTCAGAAATCTCATGAGATTTTTGACGCAGACAAACGAACAGCTCCGTTAGGCTCCTGCACTTTCACGGAGCGCGGGACAGGAGGCGGGAGCAGGCGGCAGCATTCCACCCCGGGGCAGTGGTGGGGCAGGGCGGGGTGCCTGCAGTGAGGGTGGGCGTAGCGTGCTCTGCCCACCCCTGCTGGCTGACCTCGTATGAGTCTCTGGGCTCCTTCAGGTCCCCTTTTTTTCTGGCTGACAGGGACCCGCAGTGTTGTTTTCTGGGAGAGAAAGGCACTGTGGGGTGTGCAGCAGGCACTAGGACACCCCTGACGAGGACAAGTTGTCGACAATGAACCACCGAGGACATGTCCCTCCTGACAGAGGTGGAGAGGGTCCACAGGAGCCAAACGTGGGCGGCAGCCCCGATAGCCAAGCCTTGGGCAGAAAAAGACGTCGGGCCAAGAGGAGAAAGCAGGCCCGAGCTGCTGCTTGGGGAGCGTGTCCAGAGCGGCCGTCCCCATCCTGTGCGCGTGTTCTCTGGAAGACAGTCCCTGCTCCCTCCAGGCGCTCCCTGCTGCTCAGATCCCCACGTAGGCTGCCCAGGAGGCAGAGCATACACTCCTCTGATGGGCTGGGGTCCCTTGCCCACCCAAACAGCATTTGTGCTGCTCCCAAGGGCAACTCAGGGTCGGGATGGGGTCACTGGCACCTAGCAGGGTGAGCCACTCAGGGCGGCAGAGCCACCTGCCCTGCGAGGCCTGTTCCCTGCTTATTCAGGAAGAGCCCGCAGGGCTCCTCTGTGTTCTATGCCTGCCTCGCGGGAACTCTTCAGCCATTTGTTTCATTTTAGACCTTGGTGGGGTACATCTCCCCATCCATGAAGGACTTGGTCCCTGTTCTCCTGTGGCCTGCGGTCTAATAGGAGCAACAGATGTGCATTAAAGAATCCCACGAACGCGTGTGAAGCACTCCCTGTGCCCGGGGCCAAGCCCGTGGGAAGCGAGGCTCTGGGGACTGGGGCAGCCTGGCCGGAGGGGACTTGGTCTGTTCCCTTTCAGGAGGTGGGGGCAGGCAGTGGGGACAGAGGGCTGAAGCCCCAAACTTGAGATACGTCCTTTCCGACGAGCAGGAACCATGTGGGCCACCAGAGACTACCCTTGACTTGTGGTGCCTGTGGGCTTTCATGTCAGTTGTTCAGAAAGGGGATCCATCTGGTGCTGCCTGGCCTCAGTCTGGGCACGGGGCACAGTGAGCACTCAGCCTCGTTTGTGGGCCTTGGCAGTACGGAGACAGGTGAGGCCATGTCCTCTGTCTTGAGGCTTCCGGCTGCGCTCTGCTGAAAGGCTCTCCCTGGTTCCACCACCCTACCTGTTCTCCCTGCAAAAGTGCTTACAATAATCTAACACTTCTGCTTTCTTTTCTGATGGCATGAACATTCTGGGGTCTCTATAAACAGCCTAGGGGTCCCATGGGGCTCTCCACGTGGACCCGTCAGGGGCTAAGCCCCAGTGCAACCTGCAGCCACCAGGCTTCACACGGTCCACGAGCAGCCCCGTCCTCAGCCACAGCCTCGGTGGCGCTGCGCAGACGCAGAGCGCCGTCTTAGGCAGATCCCTCCTCCCCAGCCGTCCGCCGCCCTGCAGCCTGCACTGCCTCCCAGGGCTGATCTCAGCGTTCCAGGCCCCAGGAGACCTCTGTGCTCTGTGTGGATGCCCCCGCCTGTGCTGCGTTTCAGAAAGTGCCCCAAGGCAGAAAGCTCCCATACTCATGGGCTCACGTCCTCTCAGGGGTCACAGTCTTGCACTGCCTATTGGCTGACATCTGAAAATAGGTTTTCACAAATTCTGTCCACTTTGGTAGAGTCTATGGTGGGAAGCCTAGTGCAGTACTAGCTTCTCTGTCAAGCTGTCATATTCTAACAGTTCATTTTTGTCCCCCAAATTTCCATAACAACACATAAATAATTGTTATCATAAATTAATGGAGCCTCGTGTAAGGAATCTGCAAGCAGATTTTCAAAATAATAAAGATATTTTAATGTGAGTGGGGTATTCTTGTGTACAACCTGAGCCACTGTACATGGCAGCCCTGCAGTATCCCAGAGACGCTTTCATTCGCTGTTTTGGTTGGAGCCTGACGCTTTGAAGCAAGCAGCTCATGAAGATAGGATGCTGGAGCTATTGGAATTTCCCAGGGCTATTTTGTTATTTTCTCCCGTTTTCCCATGTGATCAGCATGGCATGGTAAGGATGTTTGAGTGGCATCCTTCCCTCATCCCTCCCGAGAAATGCTACTGCTAAGTTGGTAGTAAAAGGGTGAAACCATGAGGAAAAGTTGAATAGAAGAGGATCTTCTGGCAGATCAGAGCTTATGGCTGACTGGTTTAGAGGGGCGGAAGAAGCCAACCAAAAAGGCTGCAGAATGGGACACCCGTGAGAAGCATCGATTCACCCCACCCTCCAGAGGACCAAGAGATTCAGACCTCGGGGTGGTGTCAGTCGGGGCTCCCTGGAAGCAGGGCTGTGGGGCGGCTTTACTGCACATGGGGGCCAGTTGCAGGGAGGGCTCTGGACACCGCCAGCTCCACGTGCCGCAACCAGCCCCCTCATGAGTCCAGCGAGGCAGGACGCTCACACCACAGACAGGCAGCAGGCGACAGCACACGCCGGCACCCACGGCGGACAGGTCCCCCAAGGCTTCGGAGAGCTGCCCAGGGTAGGGGGGAGGAGTCTTGCCTGTGTGTGCCCCGTATTTCCCCACAGCTGAGGGACCCCCAAAGCACACTCTACCCTGGGTTTGAGAGCCAGGGGCACCCGTTTACTGGACGAGGACATTAGGACGTCCGGGGGTGGGGGGGGTATGGCACAGAGCCCGGCTTCCCACCTGGGGCCGCACTCCCGGCATGTTATACAGTTATTCCTCAGAACTGCATGTGAGAAAGGGGGGCCTGCTTCTGCCCAAGACCATCTGGGACTTGCCCTGCAGACGCCAAGGCAGAATTAGGGGTGCAGGGAAATGAAGCGGGAGCCGGCGAGGGAGCGGCCTGGGTGTAGCACTCTGCTTGGACCGAAGTGGACGTCTGGTCTCTGGCACCTCACGTCAGGAGCCCGGAGGGCCCCATCCCATCCTAACAGTGAGCGGAAAGCTGAGCAGACTGAAAAAATCACCAGCTCTTCCTGGATCCACGAGAGAGGCGAGGACACAGGCAAACCACCACCAGGCCGGCACAGGGAGTCACAGCTCCCGGGAGCAGGGATTCGGGGCTGGGAGCTGCCTCGGGAACCGGTGCCACGGTAGGAGACCCTGGACTGTGATCGATGACAGGGGCGGGCTCCGCGTGGGCAAGTCTTAGAGTCGAGAACTCCAGGAGGACCCAGTCAGAGCTCCCCACATGTCTGTGGGTCCTGCCTCCAGGAGCTTGGCCATGTTCTCACAGTGAACAGCAGAGAAAAATCTCCCTATGCTTCAAGTAGGAGGAGAAAAAATGGAACCATTTCAGAACACACTGGAACATTCTGTTCTTAACAAGCCCTCAGGAGAAATTGACCAGAGCCTAACCTTCTGAGGGTGCATCAGAGCCTAACCCCCCTGGAGGGAGGGAAACACCCAACTCTGGCTCCCACCACCACCCTGTCCCACTTAGGAAGGTGAGGTGTCTGAGAAGCACTTGTGCAGTTCACAGTCCGAGGCGCAGTCACGAAGGACTGAGAGCTGATCGGAGGACCGTGGGATGCTTCCTGTGTCCTCATGCTCACCCGCACCACGAAAGGCCTGTTAACAGCAGTTTCTTATGCCCTGTGCATTGTGCGCATGAAAAAGCAAAAAACCCAGAATTTGCAGAGCAAGTATTAGAACCAGATGCGGCAGGGATATTGGAATTATCAGACCAGGAATTTAAAACAGCAATGCTTACGATGCTACGGGCTCTAGTGGACACAGTAAGCAGCATGCAGGAACAGGTGGGCAAGCTAAGCAAGGAGACGGACTGTCTAAGACAGGACCAAAGAGAAATGTTGGAAAACGTCGGGGCAGAGATGAAGAGCACCTTTGAAGGGCTCATCAGTAGACCGGACACAGCTGAAGAAAGTGTCTGAGCTTGAGGTTACCTCCATAGAGACTTCCAAAAGTGAAAGGCAACAAGAACAATGATAGAAAAACAGAAAACAGAACAAAGTATCCAGATCTGTGGGACAAATATAAAAGGTATAAAGTATGTGTAACACCAGATGCAGAAGAGAGAAAAGAACAAAAAAATTTGAAAAACGATGACTGAGAATTTCCCCAAATTAATGTCAGACCCCAAACCACAGATCCAGGAATCTCAGAGAACACAAAGCAAGATAAACGCCTAAAAACTGCACAAAAAACCCCAAAACAAACCCAAAAAAAACCACTGCAAAGAAAACAAACAAAGACACCTAAACATATCATATTCAAAGTACAGAAAATCAAAGATGAAAAAATCTTGAAAGAAGCCAGAGGAAAAATCACTTTCCCTAGAGAAACAAAGATTAGAATTATACCAAACTGCCTCAGAAACCATGTGTCTTAGTCCATTTTCTGCTGCTATAACAGAATATCACAAACTGGCTAATTTATGGAGAAGTTTATTTAGAGTTTGGAGGCTGGGAAGTTCAAGAGCATGGTGCATGTGTCTGGCAAGTGTCATCACAAGGCAGAAGGGCATGCGGGCAGGTGAGAGCGCAAGACAGAAAGAGGAAATCACGCTGAACTCATCGTTTTATTAGGAGCCCACTCCTGCCATGACAGCATCAGTCCGTTCATGAGGGTGGAACCCTCATGACCTAATCACTTCTTAAAGGTCTCACCTCTCAGCATCATCACAATTAAATGTCAACATGAATTTTGGAGAGGACATTCAAACCATAGCACCATGCAGCAAGAAGAGAGTGGAGTGAGGTATTTAAAGTGTTGAGAGAGGCCGGGTACAGTGGGAAATGCCTGTAATCCTGGCACTCTGGAGGCCAAGGTGGGAGGATCTCTGGAGCTCAGGAGTTTGAGACCAGCCTGGGCATAAGCGAGACCCCGTCTCTACAAAAAATAGAAAAATTAGCCAGGCATGGTAGTGTGTGCCTGTAGTTCCAGCTACTCGGGAGGCTGTGGCAAGAGGATCGCTTGAGCCCAGGAGTTTGAGGTTGCTGTGAGCTAGGCTGATGCCACGGCACTCTACCCAGGGCAACAGAGCAAGACTCTGTCTCAAAAAAAAAAAAAAAAAAAGTGTCGAGAGGGCAAAACCAACAACCTAGAATTCCATGCCCTATGAAATTATCCTTCAAAAGTGAAGGAGAAATAGACTTTTTCAGACAAAAGTTGAGGTAATTTTTTGCCTGTAGAACTGTCTTGCAAGAGATTTTAAAAGGCTGGACACAGTGGCTCACATCTGCAATCCTAGCACTTTGGGAGGCCAAGGCAGGAAGATCACTTGAGGCCAGGAGTTTGAGACCAGCCTGGGCAATATAGCGAGACCCCATCTCTATAAAAATAATAAAAACAAATATTAAAAGAAGTTTTTTAGATGAAAGAAAATAATATGTCATAAACTAAAATCTACATAAAGAAAGGAAGAGCATTGAAGAAGGAATAGTGAAGGTAAAATAAACACTTTGATATTGTTATTCCTAATTGATCTAATAGATAACAGCTCTAAATAATAATCATATATTAAATTACAGGTGCTTGTGTATTTATCTGTGTGTATGTTACGTATGCAGATGCTGTGTATGTTCATATGTGGGTGAAACGAAGGACATCAGTAATACACGGGGTGGGGGACAGGCAGGGCCTGCTCTGCTGGAATAGGACCTCGTGGGGTGGGGGCTCCTGCCACGCCGGCCTGTGGCCCGGGCCACGCCTCTGAGTGCATCAGCTCTTGGGCTGGGCCTCATGGTGGGAGAAGGGTGGCCCAAAACGCGTTTCCTGGAACCCTGGGTTTTTCTGCCTACTCTGCCTCAGCCGTCCTCTGAGGGTGAGGGACTTATTCCTTCCTAAATTCAACGTTCATCAAGCGCCTGCTCAGTGGCACAATGCTGGGGACCCAGCGGTGGCCGTGCTGGACTGGTCCCTGTGTTGTCAGGCAGGACAGCCCCCAGCAGTGATGGCGAGAGCAGAGGGCAGAGGGAGGAACGCTGAGCGGGGAAAGCCCCGGCCGGATGATCAGGGGCTGGGACGGGGGAGACTGGGTCACGGTGGGAGCCCGGACAGGTTCCCCAGGCAGCCCGAGAGAGGGCCAAGAAGGGCTTCCTGGAGCAGGCGATGGACCCGTGGAAGAACAGCAAGCTCTGGGCTCTGCCTCCGGGGCTCCCTGTGCAGATAAGGAGACCAATACCTCACCAGACAGCCATGGGGGGGCCCAAGGGGCAGCGAGAGGATACGGCTGCCCGGCCTGGGGGTCTGGACAGCGTCCCGGCAGAGGGATTCTGAGCCGACTCCTGAAAGGCGGACGGAGTGGGCAGGACAGCCAGCAGGGTAATGAACATAAATGCATCACTTTGGAAGCACTTTAACCGTGCCTCGAGGGAAACGAAATGGGGGCTGACGTGGAAAATAAGAGATCATTGGAACTGGGTGGTGGCGGAAGGGCTCTGTGGGTGGCTTTCATAAAGAACTCTAAGGACGACACGGGCTGAGGGACAGTGAGTGCACTTCGGCTCCTCTTGGCATAATAACATATGAAGAGGCTTAACTGAGTTGTCGAAATGGTATTTACCTTAAATGACTGAAGTTTTATGCCGGTCGTCTCCCTTAATCTTGCAGCGAGGCCAAAGGCCCCTCCCAGCATGGAACCCCCACTGCCACCCCGTCCCACGAAGCCTGGGCCTGAGCTCGACCACAGAGAGGGGTGCGGTGAGCAGGCGACCCTGGGAAGATGGCACAGGCCTCTTCGTTCATTCGTTCACTCATTCACACCCCCACCCACCCCCTGAGCACGTTCATCGAGCAGCTGCTGTGAGCCAGGCACTATTGTAGGTGGTGGAGAAGATATGATAGCAAACAAAGCCAAATGTCTGTCCTGCTGGAACTCACTTTATAATGCTGGGAACAGTGGTGGAAATAGCCTATTTGACACTTGGAGTGGGTACTTTTTTTATATCCCCTTCTCTCTACCGGAAAATTATTTTCAATAATGTGAGAATCACTGTGTTATTTGTTTTTTAGTTTTAAAACAATTGAAAATCAAAGTGAATACATTTCAATTTTAAAGATATTGGTAGCCAGGTACAGTAGCACGTACCTGTAGTCCCAGCTACTAGGGAGGCTGATGTGGGAGGATGGCTTGAGGCCAGGAGTTGGAGGATGTAGCGCACTACGATTGTGCCTGTGAACAGCCACTGCCCTCCAGCCTGGGCAGCATAGTGAGATCCTTTCTCTAAATAAATAAATAATTTTAAAAAAGATATTACTAAAATTCAGCAAAACATTTCATGTATGAATGAAATTTGTACTTACCAAATAAAAATATTACACCTTACAGTTCACACTGTTTTGCTGTTTTAAATTTTAAACTCAAAAATTCCAAAGGAATATGTAGAATGACAGAATGGTCTGTTCATCTTTGTGATCATTGTGCTATTATTTTTATTTCTAATCTATTATTTAAATGCAGTAATATGTGGAATCACAGGGATTGGAGACTCGAACTGTACCTAATGCAGCCCAGATGGTTCCAAATTGTTATGCAAGTTTTTTCAAAAGGAACACATATAGCAGCTGAGTCTTCACGCGTCGAGTCAATTCTATACCTGGGAGTTCTCCATATTAACTTATCCATGGAACACTGTGGCAGACAGATGTTAGGGCAGAACCCATGTTCACACCCTGTATATCCGCTTCCTTGCCTGTGAGCAGGACCTGGGATTTGCTTCTAACCAACCCAGTATGGTAAAGGCGATGGGATGTCACTCCCACAATTACCTTACTTTATGTGATTCCGTTTTACAATCTGAAGAAAGAGAGTCTCTGTGCTGCTGGCTTTGAGGAAGTAAGCTCACTCGTTGTAAGAGGACTCATGGGAATGGCGACATGGTGAGGGACTGCAGGTGGCCTCTAAGAGCTGCGATCAGCCTTGGCTGACAGCCAGCAAGAAAATGAAAACCTCATCCCCAGCACTGCAAGCAGTTGGAAGCAGATCTCTCCCCAGCCGAGCCTCTGATGAGACCGCAGCCCTGGCCAGCGCCTAGATTGCAGCCTGCTGAGGTGTTGGAGCAGAGGGCCCAGCTAAGCCATGATGGGACTGGATCAGGAGCTGTGGGATAATAGATGTGTGTTGTTTGAAGCCAGCTAAGTGTGTGCTAATTTGTTATGCAGCAACAGAAAACTAATGTAAACAATAATGTTTACTAAAGGATTCAGCAATAAAAATATCTAATTTGAAGCTTACATGTATATTATTAAAAGTCAACAGTAATTGCATTGATTGTTTAAAAAGTAGATCAACAAAAGATTTTATTTTCTTGGGGGAGGATTATTTCATCACTAACATGGTTTAGAACAGTCAGCAGAAAGTGTGCTAAAAACTAGACTAACTTTCATTCAGTTTTATTTTTATTTTTAAATTCCCTATGGACAGTGCACCCTCTTTTTGCCTGTACCCCAGGTGGCCCACTCCTGTCACCCTGCCTTTGGTATTCCACTAGTTGGTAAACAGACAATAAATTAAATGAGTAAATTATATACTGTTTGGAAGCGGTAAGTGTTATGGATAAAGGAGAGACAGGTAAGGGGCACGAGGGTTGCAGTGCGAAACAGCGTGGCCAGGGAAGACCTCACCGAACAGGTGACACGCGAGGGGACGGAGGAAGTTGTCCTGCTGACATTTCAGGCGGGAGCTTTCCCGGCAGAGGGAACTGCCAGTGCCTGGCTCCGATGCGGGACTGCTCCTGGCAGAGCTCTGACTGCTAAACCAAGGAGTTGGCCTTTAGGCTCAGAGCAATGGGGAGACAGGGATAGTTGCTTTTTTAATGAAACAGCTTTATTGAGATGTAACTTGCATACCACGCAATTCACCCTTTTCAAGTATACAATTCAATGGTGTTTAATATAATCCAAGAGTTGTGCAGCTATCATCACAATCAATCTTAGAAAATTTTATCATCCCAAAAAGAGATCCCATACTCCTTAGCAGTCACTTCCCATCCCTCTTGATAAAAAAGTAATGATATAAGAGATGGGAGAAAGGAATTAGAATTATTTTGTTGTTATAAAGAGCTTACACTACCTGTGAAGTGGTATAGTGTTGTTTGAAATTGGACTTGGATTAATTGCAGATGTATATTGCAAATTCTAGGGCAATCACTAAAAAAAGAAGTATAAATGATATTTTAAGAAAGGAGAGAAATGGAATCATATAAAATGCTCAGTTAAAATCACAAAAGGCAGAAAAAAACAGGAACAAAGAACAAGGACAACAAGTAGAAAACAATAACAAATACAGCAGATATTAACCCAACTGTATCAAAAATCACTTTAAACATCAATGGTCTAAAGTCATTTTATCAAAGACATCTGCACTCAAATGTTTACTGCAGCATAATTCACAATTGCAAAGATGTGGAATCAACCTAAGCGTCCATCAATTCATGAGTGGATTAACAAAATGTGGTATATGTATACCACGGAGTACTACTCAGCCATAAAAAGATGAATTAATATCTTTTGCAACAATTTGGATGGAACTGGAGACCATTTTCTTTAGTGAAGTATTGCAAGAATGAAAAAAAAAAAACACTACATGTATTTTCTATTAAATTGGAACTAACCAGTGAGCACACATGTGCACAGAGGGAAGTAAAACTCAGTGGAAATCAAGCCGGGGGGAGGCAGAAAGAGGGGACAGGCAAAAGCCTACCTAGCGGGTACAATGAACACCATTTCGGTGATGGGCATGCTTATAGCCATGACTCAAGAATTACAAAAGCGATCCATGTAACCAAAAACATATGTACCCTTTTAATATTTTGAAATTAAAAAAAAATTCACTATTGAGCCAATATTTCTCTTGTTTTCCTATTTGACTTGATGGTGTTGCAAAATATTTTTATAAAGTTTCTAATTTTAAGTTATCCTTTCATCCCTGGGAAAAATTCTACTTGATTGTAATAGAGTGGTCTTTTAACATGCTGTTTAAATCTACTTTCTGGTATTTCACTTACAAATTTTACTTCTAAGTTCTTAAATGAGTTTTGTCTCTTGTCTTTTTTTGTTGTTTGTTTTTTTTCATATGCCCGGATCATCATGTTTTGGCTTCAAGTTTTTTCTAATTTCAAAAAATAAATTGAATAATATTTCATCTTTTCCTGTGCCCCAAAGAAATTACACAGAAGTGAAATTACCTGTTTTTTAAAAATATGAAATAAATTGTCGTTAAAACTAAAAATAAAACAAAATAAATAACAATGAAAACAGAGATTGTCAGAGTGGAGCAAAAAATAATATCCAACTGTATGCTGCCTACAAGGAACACACTTAAAAGATACATAGTTTAAAAGTAAATGGATGGAGAAAGATATACTATGTTAACATAATCAAAAGCAAGCAGGGGCAGTTATGTTAATTTCAGACATAGCAGACTTCAGAGCAAGGAAAGTTATGAGGGATAACGACGGCTTTGCATAACCGTAAAGGGGTTATGCAATTGTCCGAGAAGACAAATTCTTAAGGTATGTGCACCAACAAGAGAGCGTCAAAAACTGCCTGAGACAAAAACTGAGCACTGCAAGGAGAAATATACAAATCCTTTATTATAACTGGAGACTTTAACACTCTCACTCAGAAATGGACTGAACTGTGCTCCCCATTCATATATTGAAGCCTTAAGCTTTGATGTGACTGTGTTTGGAGAAAAGGCTTTTAGGAGTTAATTGAGGTTAAATGAGGTCACAAGAGCGGGGTCCTAATTCTATAGGACTGGTGGCTTTATAAAAAGAGAAATAGATGCCCCTCCGTGTATGTATCAAAGAAATGCCATGAGAGGACACAGCGAGAAGGCGGCCGTCTGCAAGCCAGCAAGAGAGCCCTCACCAGAACCTGACTGTGCCAGCACCCTGATCTCAGGTTTCCAGCCTCCAGAACTGTGAGAAGCAAATATTTCCTGCCCAGACCCCTGGTTGTATGACAGCCTGAGGAGAATGAGATAGGCTCTGACTCTGCTGAGTGAACAGTGGGGGTGCCTGGATACCCCTCATCGTGGCTCTCCCGGGGGGAGATCTGAGCAGTGCACCCGTGGTGGCCACTGCACCCCTTGGGCCACGCAGACCCATTTCTCCAACCATGTTAGGGTAGCAGCTCCTCAGTTCCTGGAGCCTGTCCTGCTGAGGGACGACTTAGAAGTAGACAGTCGGTAGGGCACGTGACAGCCCCCACTGCTGCAGCCGGCCTGTGGCTGTGACAGGGGCCCATCGCCTCCACCATCCATTCTAATTTCCTCTCCTTCCACTGTCAGCTCTGTAGGTCCTGGGGGCTTCGCTGGCAGTCGAGGGGTCTGAGCCCCCGATCATCACAAGACTGGGTGGCTGCGCCTGCCCAAGCTCAGTGGCCCGGGACAAGGCATCCCTGAGGCTCACCCGGTCTTACACTGTCCCTTCCCGATCTTCATGCAGCAGCAGCTCTGCATCCTTGTGATCTTTGGGGTCAGTTACTTCACCAGGATGGCGACTCCTCTTGCTGCCTTGACCCTGATGCAAGAGTTCTAGTGCCCTGGCAGCACGTGTAGCTGGTTCAACAGGACCCGTGCTGTGTCCCCTGGCATGAGCGTGCCCCCTCCAGGGACCAGGACCTCCAACCCTGCAGCAACATTTCAGGGACAGGGAAGTGTCAGTCAGGCCGGGGGAGCCCAGAGACCACCTGCCTGTGTCTTCGGCGAGAAACAGGGAAGCGCGCTGCGTGCGCAGGATGCTGGGCAAGAAACTGGCAGAGCAAGAAACAAGCAACCCTCACGTATTAAAAATGCGATAGCATTTTTTTCTAATTAATGGAAGTCTTGCTAGAAAAAGTCCAGATTTCCCCCTGCCTGACGCCAAATAGAACTAAAAGCCAAATGGAAAATGGAACAGGTAAGAAAAACAGAGCACCAACTGCAGGCCCAACACCCATGCAGACGCTTCAGAAGGAATCAAGAAAATGATGTGAAAGAACGAGTAAAGACGACACCAGGGATGGATAAAGGCTTCCCAACAACACCCTGTGGGCGCGCGGGACACCCAGAAAACTTTAGACCTGGGAAGCTTGGTCGTGGGGGTGAGGGTGGGGCCGGGGTAGAGGCCACCTGGAAGGGAGAAAGAGTCCGACTGGCTCTGGGCTGTCAGCCGTGCCCGATGGCCATAGCAGGCGAGGGTCTCTCAGCTCTGGCATTTTAACATCGCATGAGCGAGAGGCAGGACAAAGCGGCTTGGCGTGTGAAGGTGGGCACTGAGCCTCCGTGCCCAGCCAAGTGGGTGTGAGTAAGACAGGCCACCACACCCTGCGAGGAGACCCGCCCCAGGGAGCCGGGAAATGGGGAGGCGCGTCCTAGGGGACAGGAATTGAGGGCTCATTTGACAGGTGATGTGTTTGGGAGAAAAGCAACTAATACTGTGCACACGGGTGCTCTGGCGGAACATTTGGGGAAAATGAAGGTAGGGAGATTAGAAGAACTTGCAAGTTTGAAAACAGACCCGCCAGCATACCCACGGGACCTGTGTGCAAAGATCCGCAGTGCAGATGCTGGAGCCAGCCCTGGCCAGAGGCCACGCATGGTGCCGCCCATTCTCGGGACCCTTATCTGCCCAGTGAAAGGTGGACAGACGCTTCTCCCGGGGCTGTCCCAGCCATAGCTCCAGGACCCGGAAACGGGGAGGGAGTCAGAAGCGGCTGGGATGGTCGCCTCTGGGGAAGGAGGGGCAGGTCTGGGAACAGGTGGTTGGGCATCTTTCAACATGAGCCTTTCACGGCTGACTGCTTTTTAAACCGCAGGGATTTATTACTTACTTAAGGTAAAGATAAAATTCAAAGTGGAAGCAAAGAAAGTCAAGTGCAGGGTCATAAGTCATGTGACTTTGCTGGTGGCTTTGAGGCTGGGGCTCAGGGAGTGGAGGGGAGCAGGCTGGGCCGAGCACTTGTGGGAAGAAAGGACCGGCGTGGCGTGGTGGCCTGAGAAGGGCCTGGCGTGGCGTGGCGGGCAGGATGGAGGCGGCGTCCTCGGTGGGAGGGGTGGACTGGGAGGCAGGAGACCCCTGTGGGCTGGAGGAGGGGTGCACTGGTCTGGAACAAGTCACAGCAAGTGTCCCCTCCCTGTTCATGGGAACAAGACCGAGGCTGAAGCCAGTTCCCAGGAAATGGAGCCCAGCAACAGAAGGCCTCATTTCCTCAACTTGAATCTTGCTGACAAAGGCAAATTTGGTAATTAAAAGACTTTGAAATCCTAACCAACATCACTTTACAATTAGGGGGTTTGGGTGCAGCATTCATGGGTCTTTTTTTTTAGAAAATGTGTGGTCATTTAAACTTGTAGCCAACAATAAATCCATTTGAAACATCAAAAAGGCTGTTAATTAGCTTGGCATTTTAGAGAATGCAGCTCTAATAGTTGTGATCACAGACAGCTTCCTAAATCTCTTGCAGTTTGGAGTTTGCAAGTGAGCCCTGGGGCCAAACTTATTTCTCTCTAAGGCAGAATCTGCTTTCAGGGGCTCCTCTTGGAAGGTTTGTGCCCTTCCCAGCCATGCACAACTTGCCCTTGGGGTTAGGTATGGCCTCTTTTTTTTTTTTTTAATTTTCTTATCATGGTACGATACATATAAAGTTTACCATCGTATCCATGTTTAAGTGCACAGTTCGGTGGGATGAAATACATTCCGATGCCGCACAGCCATCAGCACCACCCACCTCCACAGCGTTTCCATCCCCCCAAGCTGAAACTCGGTCCCCATTAAACACCCACTCACCAGCCCATGCCCCGGCCCTGGCACCCACCATTCTCCTCTCTGTCTCTGAGCCTCACCGCTCCAGGGACCGCCTGTGAGTGGAATTGCACGGGATTTGTCCTTTTGTGACTGGCCCGTTTCACTGAGTCCCCAGGGTTCCCCTACGTGGTAGCCTTTGTCCGAACCTCCTTCCCTTGCAGGGCTGAGTGATGTCCGCTGTGTGCACAGACCGCGTTTGGTTTCTCCTTTCGTCTCACCACGGACACTTGGGCTGCTTCCACATTTTAGCTATCACGAACAGTGCTGCCGTGAAGGCGGGTGTGCAAATATGTCTTTGCACCCTGTAGGGACATTTTATGACACAGAATTGCATCTGCTTTTCTGCAGCTGTAGGAGAAGAAGGGGCTTTTTTCCCTTCTTACTTTGTCGAGGTTTACTTCGTCAGAAATTAGGGGGTGGGCAGGTTTTAAGGTGAGATGCTGGAATCCCGTCAGTTAACAAGAAAGCTGACAAAACATAAAGATAAAAGTAGAAAAATATTGTCAACACGGGGACTGCAGGACGTGCCACGTTTTGCAGTTACAGCAGGAGGATGCCATTCAGAACCGGGTGTGGGGAGCTACCCAGGACAGCGTGGAGCAGAGCCTGCCAGGACACAGTCCCAGGTAGGGACACCGAGGGCAGGAGGAAGGTGATGAGGCGGGTCCAGGGGACACGGAGCCTCTGAGAAGCTCAGCTGGGAGGGCAGCAGGGAAGGGCCAGAGCACGTGGGTCCATGGGTGACCCACCAAGAGAGGAACATGTGCAGCAGGGTCCTGGAAATGGGACAGAGCCCGGGCCCAGCAGGCCAGCCAGCCAGCATGTGCGAGAGGGGCTGGGCGCGAGGCAGTGGGGGGCACCAAAGTCCCCGGCAGAAGCCAATTGTGGCTGTGATCAGCGCGGCTGCAAACCCCACTCACTCGCACTGACCAAATCCCACTGACCATCCCGCAACTCAAAGGCTTTCTAAGTCGACGCCTTTGCCCTCCTCTAGATGTCCAGTGACATCATCTGAACAACAACAGAAATCTGTCTCTTCCTCCCCAGAACTTAGACGACACCTCTCCGTTCAGTGTCTTCCAAAGCCACGTTATAGGACGGTGTTGACGTCAGCCGCAGTTCCTCCCATCTTTGCAATGTGACTTCGCTGCTTTTTCTATCAGGAAGTGAAGTCTTTTTTCTCACTTCTTGAATCCAGCCAGGTTGGTTTTGTGACTTACCTGGACCAACAAAATGTGGCAGGAAAGACAGTGTGGATGGTCCAAGGCAGGGCCTCCTGGACTTTGCCCTGTGGAAAGGGCCTCCTGGACTTTGCTGCGTGAACAAGCAGGTGTAGCCTCCTGGGGCCGCCTGGGCCAAGCAGCTGGCGGCTGGCACCAGCTGCCAGACCTGTGAGTGAGGCATTAGACCATCTGGCCCCAGGTCAGCTGCCAGATGACCACAGCTGTGCTGTAACTCAGGCACAGCCTTGTGGAGCTGTCCAGCGGAGCCCAGCCCAAGTGCCTGACCTGCGGAATCATGAGCAAATACAGAGGTTCAAGCCACTAAGTTTGGGGGCTGTTTCTTGTGCAGCAAAGGGTAACTGAGACTCCTGGATTCCCCAGAAACTGGAGCCTGGGGCAAGGGTTAAGTGCAAGTCCTTCATTTGGGAGGCACAATTCCAGGCAGCCATCGGGGCTGGGGGAGGAAGGCGAGTCAGGAGGAATTGGAAGCAAAGCCGGGAGAAGTTCAGCGTCCTGATGCCTGGCTCGCGCTGAGCTGCAGGGGCACGGCTGGCTGCTCCCTCAGCTACTTGTGGGGTGACATCTCATCCACATCTAGGAGTGGCAGGAAAAACCAGCCAAGAGGGAGAATATGTCCTTCCTTGTCAAGTGATCGGTCAGCCCCAGGTGGCAGCATGTCAACCAGGTGGAGCAGAGGCCGGGAGCAGGGGGACGGTGGCATGGATGGGTCTGGTGTAATGTTTCCGGTGCACCTTCCCCTAATAAGAGGTAGTTTTTCAACTGAAATAGAACTTGTTAGAAATGACTCAAGCAAAACTTACGCATTATTGGAAGGTTAGAAAACACGGACCAGAAGAGAATTCCGCTTCGCCCTACACACAGACTGGGACTGTCCCCATTCTGAAAGCTTTCGCTCATTCACTGTTGAAGGCCGCCCCGCCGCGTCCTCTTCACGTAGGCACTTGTTGATGTGAATGGATATGTGATGGGACCACAACACTCAGGCTACTTCTCCCTTGCTTTAATGTAAAACTGTATGTACATCACCATTTTTAGTGGGCAGAATTCCATTATGTGATGTTTCCGTAATTTATTTAATTTCCTATTAATGGACATTTAGGATGTTTCTGTTTGGGTTTTTGAGAGAAAATAAGTGATGCCTTGTTCCCTGCCCAAGTTTGGGACCCGTCGAGAGAGAACAGATGAAAACATCACCTGCAATGGCGACAGCACGTGCTAGGGTTGGCACAGCCCGCGCTTGTCCCGGCTTGTCCATGGCAAGGGGGCAGGAAGATGTGGAGCCCCTCCAGCTGGCAGGACTTCAGTGGCTTAGCTTCACCCAGCCAACCAGGTGGCCCTCGGTGGGATGAGAGGAGCAGGTGTGGGGAGCTGGGGGCCTTCCCTCAACACCACAGCGGCTCAGCTGGGCTCTCTCAAAGCTGTAATAAAGATTGTTATGAACTAATTTCTGCCTTTGGTTTCTTTGAACCTTTTAGAGCCTTCTAACGATCCCTGGGTCCCTGCCTGCCAGCGCCCGCACCCGCACAGCCCCCCGTTGCGTAGGGTTAGTCGGTCTGTGTGGCCAGCACACAGCAGAAATGATGGGGTGTGCTTTGATAATAGGTTATTGGGGACACTGCCATTTCCACCTTCAGTCCCCCAAGCCCTGGTGAAGCGGCTGCCCTGTTCAGAGGCCCCCATGGCGGGGAATGGAAGCCTCTTGCCAACAGCCACCACAGCTTCCGCAGGTGCCCTGGCGGGGCTGGGCGGCCTGCAGCGTGGGCAGGCACAACTGCACGGGGAAGTCTTCTCCTCACCACTGGTAGGGCGGGTGGAGCCTGCCCGATCTGCTTCCAGACATGGCCACCCTTCCCTTGTAGCCCTGACAGCCATTGCCACCACCTGCCACCAGCAGGGGACCCTGGGGAGGCTGCAGTTCCCGCTGCTCTAAACAGGACCCAGCTGTGGCTATAAGCACCCTGATGGCCGGTCCCGCTTAGCTCCGCCCACCCCCAGGACAATTCCCAGGCACCTCCAGCTGTATCTCCCAGGCCGTCCCACGTGGGTGGGTGGGCATAGCCCCCACACGGTGTGACAATGGGTTCACATTCTTCTGTGTGTGGATGTGGTGTTAGTGTCTGTCTCTGGGGTGGGAAAACCTAGTTTCAGTGCTGAGAGCCAGGATGGAGCTGTGAGAGCCTGGAAGGAAACCGCCAGGCAGGAGCTCCTTGGCAGGCAGGGCCAAGGATGCGTGCCTAGGACCCGGGCAGGTGCGCCTACGAGCAGCCCAGCTCCACAGGGCTGGCTTCGGCTTGGAGGTGTCGGGTGCAGCTGCCCACCCGAGGGATGATGTCTGGGCTCAGAGGTGAAAGCACTACCCTTTCACTGGCAGAGTCCCCTGAGGGGCTGGGGGCAGTACTGGGCTTGGAGGAGGGTGTCGCAGTCCACCTTTGGGTTAATCAGAGGCCAGCCCTAGAACTGCTCAAGAGCACCATCCCTGGGTACCCGAACTACACGGGGAAGCTTGGATGTCTGAACAAAACTGGGTCCTGTTAATCACCGACTGCGTCTTCTGTGCAGGCTCTGGGGAAGTGCTGTGGCCCCCAAGGGTTCTGGGAGATTGGCGTGTTCTCCACAGATCACAACTGTGGGCTGGGGAGCCCAGCGTGGGGTGCACATAGGAGCAGGAGTGAGGAGAAGATTGAACTCACTAAGAAACAGGTAGGCCGGGCGCGGTGGCTCACGCCTGTAAGCCTAGCTCTCTGGGAGGCTGAGGTGGGCGGATTGTTTGAGCTCAGGAGTTCGAAACCAGCCTGAGCAAGAGCAAGACCCCGTCTCTACTAAAAATAGAAAGAAATTAATCGGACAACTAAAAATACATAGAAAAAATTAGCTGGACATGGTGACGCATGCCTGTAGTCCCAGCTACTCGAGAGGCTTAGGCAGAAGGATCGCTTGAGCCCAGGAGTTTGAGGTTGCTGTGAGCTAGGATGACGCCACGGCACTCTAGCCCGGGCAACACAGTGAGACTCTGTCTCAAAAAAAAGAAACAGGTAAAAAGGGGTGGGGGTTCTTACTTCAGGGGGGCGCGTGATTACTGGGAACTGAGAAACTCAAGCAATGATCACAGACCCAAAGACCAAGAGGAGCATTTTAAGAGTTCTCTGCCAGAATATTCTGGCTCAGAGAATCGATCTCCTCAGAAGAAAACTTCAGCCGAGAGTGAGGTGGCTTCAGTTTTCGACTGGAGTTGGGATAAGATACTGCCCAGCAGGGATCGTCACAGCAAGCTCCACCCCAGCAACTGACCTCAGCCACCGACCTGCGGCTTTGACTGATGGGATGTGGGTGGAAGCGAGGAGGCCACTTCTAAATAGGCATGGCTTGGGGCCCGTTGACCCTACTTCCCTTCCATAAAAATGTCACGTTCCCACAGCTGGGGTCCCGGAGTGAAAAGGACATAGCACAGCCATCCTGCCATCGTGAAATGTGAGTGAGGGAGATTTTGGTTGTCGTAACTGGGCTCACCTGAGGTTGTTTACTACTTCAGCATAACACAAACAGTTAACTTCTTTTTTAACCTCAGTTGCAAAGGGTTGAGTTTATTCTGTTCCCCAGTTCCTGAGACATTATTGTCATTGGTTTATGCAAGGCCCTTCTCATATCTAATTTTTATCCACCCATCTATCCATCTGTCTACTGTCAGTCCACCACCCATGCACCCATCCTTCCTTCCATCCATCCATCTATCTTTTCATCCTTCCTCCCATCCATCTATCCATCCATCCATCCATCCATCCATCCACTCTTCCATTCATCCATCCACCATTCTGTTGGGGTTATTGTGTATCTTTTTGTTGGCACACATTCTTTTAAAGCATGTATTTTTCTGTATGCGCTTCTTTTCTCACAAGTTCAATTGCAGTTCTGTCACTTACTAGATGTATAGTCCTGGGGAAATTCTTTAATTTATCTGTGCCTCAGTTTCCTTTCATGTAAAAACCTAATCTACTTCATAAGGTTAATGGAAGGACTAAATATGTTAATGTAAAACGCATGGAACAGTGCCAGGCACACAGAGATTTAGAGTTGCTTACCCAGAGCAGCTTCCGGTCCTGCAAGTTCCATTCATGGAGAGTGTCCAACATATTTAGAGATATACCATTTTAAATCTTTTATACTGTATTTTTACTGCACCTTTTCTATGTTTAGATATGTTTAGATACACAAATACTTATCATGTTACAACTGCCTATAGTATTTAGTAGAGTAACATATCACACAGGTTTGTAGCCTAGAAGCAATGGGTGACGGTGTGTAGCAGGCGATACCGTGTATGTCTGTGTAGGTACACTCCATGATGTTCCCACAATGCGAAATCACCCAGTGGTCAAGTTCTTACAACATTTCCCCTCTGTTAAGTGACACATGACTGTATCTCATCATGGTTTTAATCTTCACTTCTCTGATAACTAAAGATACCAAGCATCTCCTCATGTACTCATTTGCTACCCGTGTATCTCTTGGTGAAGTACAGGCTCTCCTTGGCGATATGGTGGGTTTGGTTCCACACCACTGCAGTCAAGTGAATACCACAATAAAGTGAGTCGCATGAACTTTTTGATTTCCCAGTGCATATAAAAGTTATGTTTACGTTATACTGTAGTCTATTAAGTGTGCAATAGCATTATGTCTAAAAATGTACATACCTTAATTTAAAACACTTTATTGCTAAAAAAATGCTAACGACCATCTGAACCTTTAGTGAGTCATGATCTTCTTGCTGGCAGAGGGTCTTCCCTCGATGTTGATGGTGCCGACTGATCAGGGTGGTGGTTGCTGAAGGTTGGGGTGGCTGTGGCAATTTCTTATAATAAGACAACAGTGAAGTTTGCTGCACTGATTGACTCTTCCTTTCACGAAAGACTTCTCTGTAGCATGTGGATAGCATTTTACCCACAGTAGACCTTCCTGCAAAATTGGAGATAATCCTCTCAAACCCTGTTGCTGCCTTATCAACTCAGTTTATGTCATATTCTAAATCCTTTGTGGTCATTTCAGCGATGTTCACAGCATCTTCACCAGGAGCAGTTTCCGTCTCAGGAAACCACTTTCTTTGTTCATCCGTAGAAGCAGCTCCCCATCTGTTACAGTCTGGTAATGAGATTGCAGAAATTCAGTCACATCTGCAGGTTCCGCTTCTGTCTCTCGCTGTTTTTACCACACCTGAAGTTCCTTCCTCCACCGAAGTCCTAAATCTCTCCAAGTCATCCATGAGGGTTGGAATCAACTTTTTCCAAATTCCTGTTAATGTTGATATTTTGACCTCCCATGAATCACAAATGTTCTTAATCTAGGATGGTGAATTCTTTTTTTTTTTTTTTTGAGACAGAGTCTCACTCTCTTGCCTGGAGCGAGTGCCGTGGCGTCAGCCTAGCTCACAGCAACCTCAAACTCCTGGGCTCAAGCGATCCTACTGCCTCAGCCTCCCAAGTAGCTGGGACTACAG
>CAUYSK010007763.1:0-36682 GCA_963575035.1 Avahi laniger | reverse complement strand
TCCTTACCAAGATGGAAATGCCTGTGAGTCCTCAGGGATTATACAGAACTGTTTCACAGCTCCCCATAAACAAAATAAAGAAAAGAAAACAAACAAACAAACAAAACGCTCACGTAGGCAGAAGAAGCCCTTGCAGCCTTGTTTCTTCTCTGATAAACTGCTCATTTGTGTTTCTGCACTGTTGGCTTCCGGCCAGAGAATGAATTGTAAGCCACGTTTCTTATTTGCTTCCAGGGAGGTGCCTCTACAGTGTCACTATCCCTGCTTTTACAAGAATTCCAAGGCCAAGTTTGTGGGTTGACCTGGAATGGAAGAGGAAAGAGGAGCTGCAGGGCAGCATTGCCTTGACTCCGCCTGCCACTGCAGACCGCGCTTGGGCCCTAAACCTGCCACTTCCTGCCTCCATAATTCTCCGCTCATACCAGGCAGAAGATTTTAGGAGATATGTGGCTGAGGAAGCAGCAGAGAAAAAGTGTTTTTATCCTGATCACATCTAAGCCACATTCATTTAAATCTCCTAAAGAGAATGTGTGGATAATTCAGACAAAATACTATGAAGAAAGACTTGCTGAGTAAATTAAAAATGTAATTCAGATTATAAGAAACTAAGTGCTTCTGAAGCATCTTTTCGAAAAGACAATTTAAAATATTAATATTAGCTAAATTTTGTTAATGCTTATCATCGGCTCAACACATACAGGTTAAGTGCTGTATTCACATTTTCTCACTGAATCCTCAGTGCTGACGTGGGAGGAGACATGCACAGTTTGAGAGTGAAGGAGTCTTCCATGGACATAAAATTCTTACATGGCAAAATTGGGATTCACATCAAGGTCTTTCTGTGCTCAATATAATATATGGCCTCCTGACTGTTATGTTAATATTGTCGGTCTCCTCGAACAAATATTGTTAATACTTTGTAAATGAGTCATATCACTATACATTCTTGAAAGTGATACAACTGTTTTCATTTTAAAATGAATGTAATCTAAAATTTTCACCATTTCAAACTATTCTATTTAATTATTTAGAATTTGTATGACTCTACCGTAAAATTCACACATGCTAGCCAAAACACAGAAATAAAAATAAATGGACTTCACAAAAGCAGTCCAAAGATCAGTATTATCTTGTTTTTCTTTAAATTGTGTTCCACTGGTTCCAATAGCCAAAGGATTCAATTGCCCAAATACACACAGTGCAGCCCAAAACATTTGAACAGGAAGTCAAAGAGACAGGCTTCTGTTCCCTGGAATTTTTAAATCAAAAATTCAACATGGACATATAACAACGCAAAGAACAGAACCACACACCCCACCATACAAGAGGAGAGTGCATGGGATAATGAATATATCAACAAACACACAAACGATCACTAACTTTAACATCTTCTTGAGGTTTTCCGTGTCTGGGGCACTATACAAAAAGAAGAGAGATTCTTATTCAGAGCAGGGAGGCTCTAAGAAGAAAAAGCGAGGAAAGACCTTTCCCAGTGGAGAGATGCTGAATGAAGCCTGGGAATGGATTGGATGGACGTGTGGAGTCTGGTCGGGAGAACTACAGGAGGTGAATGCTGAGGAGAGAGGTTTGGGCAAAAAGGAAGGGAGGATGAAGGCAGGCAAGAGATTTGTCATGGACTCCAGGGAGCAGGTAAAGTGTCCCATGATGAGGTCCCAGCAGCCTGGCCAAGATGGAGGAGGCACGACGGAAAGCTGCAATGGATTCCAAAGGGTTAGATGACCTGTGCTGGCAGGAAGTCGCCTCCATCACCTGGGGCGCCAAGCTCACAGGTGGAGGAAAGTGGGCCAGTGAGAAGGAAGTGTGCACGGTCCAGTCTGGAAGTGAGTTACTCAGAGAATAAATCCCTTTATCCACACACTGCCACTTCTTCGAATAAAAAGGACAGCACTCAAATCTACGCTAAGACCTGTTTCCCACGTATTTTAGATTCTCAGGCAGTGACTCTAAGCATAGAGGAGAGATGAAAGTGAGGGACTGAAGGACAGTGTGGTGAGGGAGGATAAAGGACACCCTATGAAGGGGCCGAGGTCAGTGGTAGAAAGTGGCATAAATATACCCACTACTATGCTTTAGTCTCCTCGGTGTGCTCCTTGGTAATACTCTGTTCCTGCTGATGAATGGAAAATACTCAAACTTCATCCCCAAAACCTCGTTATTAACAAACCCTATTTCGTTATTCTGTCTTCACAAACGCTCATGGATTCAGTCTGCCCCACATTTACTCTTGTTTCCATATTATTTGGTAGAGGATTTCTTTGTCATTGGTAGTGGTTAGGAGCTATGGCAAATTCCAGCTCTGCTGCTTACTAGCTGTGAGATACTGGGGAAGGTAGTTAGGGTCTCTAAGCCTCAATTTCTTCAACTGTTAAAGAGGATAATGATAATATCTACTTAGAAGGTGACTTCAGGGATTAAATAAAACAATGCACATAAAGCATTTAACATAGTTGCTGACAAACAGTAAATACTGAAAGAATATTAAAGATTGTAGTTTTTTTAATATATGCTTTTCCTTCAGGTAAATTTCAAGTTTCTTAAAAATAAGTTCCAAGTTTATGCTACATATAGATACACCAGCAAAATACTAAACCCTATCTTCCACAAACAGTGGGCACTGAAAAATAAGAAAATATTATGATTTGACTATGCTTACATACCCCAAAAATATTAAGCCAAAAAGTGAATCCTTTACATGTCTTGACTGATTGGATTGTTGACTTCTAAAAGAAGTGATTTGAGAAACTACTACGGATTTTTAAGTTTACAGGAATTGGGTACCTGGCAAAGCTTGCAGAGGTATGGTGCATGTTTGATATTATTAATTCATCCTAATGATGATTTTCCATTCTTCTCATACTTCATTGCAGTAATCGTCTATTTTAGATAGCTTTTCATCTGACCACATGACCTGCTAATAAACTCAAGAATTTTCATCGCAATAAAGTCAATTTTTGACAATAGCTTCCTACGTTGAATATATATATCTTGAATCTCACTCTTTGGCACATAATGAATCCCTTTCTGTGGCCTACTCAGGACTCTATTAAATCATTGTGAGCCTCACCACAATGGTCTGGTTCAGTATTCCTCCACCATCGAATACATTAAAAACAAAACAAAACACTGTCATACAGGGAGGAGTTCATAAAACCCAGCCTGAGAAACACAGTCAGCAATCTGTCCAAGTCAGGTCCTGGACTTCTTGTTTTACAGATTTTCCCAGAATGTTGGCTCACTGTTAATAGAGAAACTGTACATAAAATTAAAAAAAGAAGAGGTCAGTTAGTCTATGGGAGACAGGAGCTAGAATGCTGCCCACACCTCTGTGAAACACCAAGTTTGCTAAATCTGCTATTGTCAACTAGGATCATATGGCTGATAAAAATCACAGGGCTCTAAAGTATGCAAACTCAGCCCTTTGGGGTTATTGCTAAATAGGCCTATGAAGGTGTTCTTGCTTTTTGCAGGAACTTCAGATTCAAAGGCACCAAAAAGCAATCATTTATAAATATATCGTTTTGCCCTCCGGGCCATGCATTAATTTTTTTAAAACTGTGATGAAAGAATTTGAAGTTTTATGTCAAAATAGTTATTCTATATAAGAATATAGAATAGAAAGTAAGCAATATTTTCCTTGCTTTTTGTTCAGAATTACCTCATATTCTTACTCAGTGTTATTGACTAGATTTTTGAAACAAAATCATATAGCTTTAGAACTAAAAGAAAGTTCTTAAAGGATTGATGTTCAGATAATGTTAAATGACCTGCTCAAAGCCAGTGAGATACAGATCTGTAGATCTAGAATAAAGATCCGTTCTCCCACTTCAAAATCCAGTGTTTGTATCATGTCAAGCAGCCCAACTTCAAATCGCAAAGGAATTATAGTGGTCCCACATACTCTGGATTCTCAAACACCCCAAACCCATATAACCCCCTACCATGTTCTTCTTTTAAGCATTTCCTACTTTTGTCTGAACACCTCATGTTCTAACGTAATCAGATAAAATTCAAGCAGTTTCAGCACATTTCATCAGGACAGTTAAAAACGTGACTGCTTACCCAACTGCATTATACAAACACACATACCCAAAGGCAAAAAATATTCACGAAGTGTGTGAGCCTCCCAGTCTACGTAAGTGCCACTCTCCAACACAGGCCTGAGCCAGAAGCAAGAGGTGGATAAGATGTGCGAGATAAAACTCAGCAGTGCGATGGGGTAGAGTGTGCTTTGGGGGGATGGGGCGGCGGCCTACAGCAGGGCCATGGAAAGCTTGAATAGATAATCCTGACTCAAAGGGTGAGAAAGGGTCCGTCAGGCCAAGAGCTGGGCTGGGAAAAGCACCACTGTCACAACCACCGGGTTTGACTTTTATTTTACCTCTAACTGGCCGAAAGCCCCTGAGCAAGTTACACAATATCTTGAGCTTCAGTGTCCTTATCTAAACATGGCGATATCCATAGTAACTACCCGAAAAGTTTGATTAGGTTAAATGAACACATAGATATAATATTCTTACGGAAACATCAGGCACATAACAAATATTCCACAAATTTTAACTATGATATTGTGGATGATGATAGAATCGTATGTTCAAAGAAACAAAGGTAAAAAGAGCATAGCATGTTCCTGAATGTTCCAGGAAAGGAAAATAGTTCAGAATGGTGAGAGTGAGGAGGATCAATTTAATTAAAGTGAACTCACTTCTCCCAGCTGTAGTGTAGGCAAGAAATTGCACATCGCTCTAACCAGCTAATACGGCAGAATACCCATTAAAGCGTGTTTCGCCGCTAAGGCACTCAGGCAGCTTTCCTTCAAATGGTTGATGGTGGGTTGATGGCAGCCTCCATTAGAGGCATGGATGGATTTAGAGTAGCCACACTTAGAAAGAAGAGGAAAATGTTAAGAGAAAGCTAAAGTGGAGTCCAGGGAGTGACTGTAGGAATGGCAGCTGGGGCAGAGAAAAGGCTTTTGGATCTGGGTTTCAATAACCGACAGCGGACCTACGGCAAGTCTTCGACCTAGAAAGTTTCAGGGCCGCTGGCCCACAAGAACATGCTTAAGAAGCACTATCTGAATGATCTGAAGTTGCAGGGCTCAGAAAACCAACTGCAGCCTGGGGGAGAGCCGCCTGGATGCACTGCCCACAGGTGAGGGAACCTTCCAGCCCTGACTGTGTCTCAGGCCTTGACGTCATTCCATAAGTGGCATCTCCGGTCCACAGAAGCTCTGAATCCCCAAATACCTAAGTGGCTGTTAAATAAAAACTATACTGGCCGGGCGCGGTGGGTCACGCCTTTAATCCTAGCTCTCTGGGAGGCCGAGGCGGGCGGATTGTTTGAGCTCAGGAGTTCGAGACCAGCCTGAGCAAGAGGAAGACTCCGTCTCTACTAAAATTAGAAAGGAATTAATTGGACAACTAAAAACATATATAGAATAAAAAACTAGCCAGGCATGGTGGCGCATGCCTGTAGTCCCAGCTACTCCAGAGGCTGAGGCAGGAGGATCCCTTGAGCCCAGGAGTTTGAGGTTGCTGTGAGCTAGGCTGATGCCATGGCACTCTAGCCCAGGCAACACAGTGAGACTCTGTCTCAAAAAAAAAAAAAAAACTATAATAATCGCTTGTGGCATGAGTGAGCAGTTTATTAACAGAGGTAAAATACCTTTCTTCCAGGTGTCACAACAAACCTCAGGCAGAATCTTCGCTGGAAAGCAAACATTTTACCCTCAAAGATCTCAGGGCCCTGGGGATTGTCCTTTGGCAAGACAGAATGACCAGTCCAAATTACTTAAATAAGCATTCTCTCCTTTGAAATCAACAAGTATCCTAAGTACTGGAAAAGCTATCTGTGTTAGAAACACCAAAGCAAAATGTGACCGGAGTGCTCTTGCATCCTTTGTCAATCTTGTGTGCGAAAGGTAGCTCAACCCCTCAGGAACCCCTGGGTGGCAGGCACAGCCCTTCTACCAAGAGCCCACCTCCACTCGCATTCCAGGAAGACGGGGAATTTAGAAACACCCCTCCCTCCTCGGTCTCCCTCCATTTCTCTCCCTCTTGTATCTCTTATAAGATTGTCTGGACCTCCCAATCCTACTTTATCTTGAACTTAAGACAGGATTCCCACCTCTATTTGCGGAAGAATTTCGTGCTTGCTGGCCTGCAGGTAATTGAGCCATATTCATTTAATGAACAGGATGTATTTGCATTGCGATTCAGTGCATTGTATTATATAAAAGCCTGTATTAATCACTCCACGGTGCCATAAAATGACAGGCGTTCAGTTCCCAAAAGCAAACACTGCAAACCAAGGACCTTAATATAATAGTGGATATAAAATTATAATAGCCAAGTGGCAAGTCCGTGGTGCATTTAGAGGATCACGAGAGGATAAAAAGAGCTTCTGGTGCCTCTCTAATTGTTTTTAAATTTTTATTTATGGTGATATTAAGCAGTTCTCTAAGAGCTTCAGCCATTTAAATTACGGTGATTCTTTCTGAAGGCTTTTAACTGTAAGGAAATTGGGAATTAGTCCCCTTTCTGAGGAGACACAGGTGCCTGAGTATTTCCTCGCAGATGATATTCTTCCAAACTTGCTGAGTGGATGATTTATCAGTGGTTTGCAAACTTTAGCATACTTCAGAATCTCCTGAAGGACTTATTAAAACACAGATTGGTGAGCCCTACTTCCAGCATTTCTGATTCAGTACGTCTGGTATGGGGCCTGAGAATTGGCATTTGTGACAAGTTTCCAGGTGATGCTGGTGCCTGCTGTCCTGGGGACCATACCGTGAGAACCACTGCTGTAAGGTATACTTTAAGCTGAATGCACCAGTTCATGTGTCATTGCTGGATAGGGTTTAAAAAGGGTGTGGGTCCACCAAGAAACAATTCAGTCTCTCCATTGATTTTATTCCAGGGAGAAGGGGGCGCTCCTATTCTCACACCCCCTCCTCACACTACCCTCTTAATTGCCGATAGATTAGATCCTGTAATGTGAAATAACATTAAGAGTGTCCATTTCTAGTCATTACCATGGAGTAAGATCTATTAATAATACAAATGTAGGGCTGGGCCAAGTAATTGCATGATGATGTAAACTCAGCAGAACTTTTCCTGGATTACTCAGAAAAATTAGGGAATAATTACATTTAATTTTCAAGCAAGTCCAGTGATTTTTTCCCCAGTAACTCCACATCTCAATATATTCCATTTTAGCATGAGGAAGGGATAACCATATATTATTTCAGCAATAAAGTTGTAATTAGGAGGGTTATCTTTATGCTCGAACTCTGACGTCTCTTAATTTCATTTCAACTTACTGTTCTTTAGCAATAGACTACGATTCTGTCCAAAAGAATTTTCATTATATATGAGTATGTCCAGTATGACACATCTTTGGATGTTCTCTCAGGATAATTTATTTTGCATTTCTTAATTTCTGGTCTTGGGTAGTTGATTTAAGTTACTTTCTTATATTGTTTGCACTAAACTTCATTAATTTTTTAACCTTTTATTTTGAAATAATTTCAAACATACAAAATCTTTTCAAGAATGGTACAAAGAACTCCCATATAACCTACACCCATATTAGCCAAGTGTTCACATTTTATCACATCCTGCCCCCTCTAATAATCGGGTATGATATCTCATTAATGTCATACTAATTACTCTGCATAATATAAATATTTTTTCTGAACCATTCAAGAATAAGTATCAGACATAATGCCCCATTACCCCTTTAAGCATTAGTGTTTATTTTGTAAAAATAAAGGCACTCTTCTACATAGGCACAGAATAACCACTGGTGACAGAAAATTAACATTGATAGATTACAGTCATCATATTCACAGATGCTATTTCACTTTTACTGATTGTTCCAATAATGCCTTTTATAAATTTAGATTCTAATCCAGGATTACTTGTTGTGTTTAGTTTTCATGTCTCTTTAGTTTCCTTCAACTTGGAACAGTTCTTCAGTCATTCCTTGGTTTTTACGAACTTGAAAATTTGATAAGAGTATAGGACTGTTATTTTATGAGTGCTTTTCAAGCGGATTTCATGTTTTCTCATGATTAGATTTAAGATAAGCTTTATGACAGAAATATCACAGCGGTGATGCTGTGTTCTTCTCAGAGCATTGTATGAGAAAGCACATGATGGCAATTTGTCCCACTGTGGGCACTGTTAACCTTAACCACCTGGTTAAGATGATGTCTGCCATGCTTTGGTACTATTTTTAATATGTTATCGATAAGTATTGTGATGGAATATACTTTGACACTATAACTATCCCAATCTGCATCTGAATGATTTTCGCCTGAATTGATTATAGCCATGCTTGCTAAATGGTAATTTCCTAATTCCATCACTCTTTCCACCATAAAGAAGAACTTTTACTCTGCTCCATTTACCTATCTAAGTATCATCTATCTATTAATAGAGCCACTAAGAAAGAGAGAGAGGTGATTTTTTTGTTTCGTTTGTTTTATTTTTGAGACAGAGTCTTGCTCTGTCACCTGGGCTAGCGTGCAGTGGCATCATTACAGCTCACTGCAACTTCATACTCCTGGGCTCAAGTGATTCTCCTGCCTCAGCCTCCCGAGTAACTGGGACTACAGGTGTGTGTCACCACGCCTGACTAATTTTTCTGTTTTTTGTAGAGATGGGATCTCACTCTTGCTCAGGTTGATCTCAAACTCCTGGCTTCAAGCGATCCTCCTGCCTCAGCTTCCCAAAGTGCTATTATAGAATTTCAGGTGTGAGCCACCACACCCAGTCAAAAAGATTATTTTTTATGTTATTTAATGAGTTATAATCCATCACTCTCATTATTTGTTGCTCAAATTGCCTCAAATTTAGCAAATGAGAGCTCATTCAAACTGGCTTCTGTGTCATTATTTTTAAATTCTTACTGCAATGGACTGAATGTTTGTGCCCCCTCTCCACCCCAAATTCATACATTGAAACCTAACCATCAATGTGACAGCGTTAGGAGGTGATGCCTTTGGGAGTGGTTAGAGTGTGAAGGCAGAGCCCTCATGAATAGGATCGGTACCCATAGAGCTGCCTTGTCTCTTCCACCATGTGAAGACACAACAGAAAGTTTCTATGTATGAACTAGAGAGCAGGCCCCCACCAGACACTGAATCTATTTACACCTTGACCTTAGACTTCCTAGCCTCCAGAACTGTGAAAAACAAATTTTTCTTGTTGTAAAGCTACCCAATTTATAGTATTTTGTTAAAGTAGCCCTAATGGACTAAGATGCTTTCTATCAAGCTCAATAAGATATTCTAGACTCATCTTTAATTTTCTCTACCTAGACTCTGGGACCAGCTATTTCTCCAAAGAGCACTGGTTCCCTTTACTCAGCGAAGATCTGGTCATTGATACATATTGGTCTGATGGACTGGATTTTGCGCCTTACCTAAATTCATATGTTGAGGCCCTAACCCTGCGTATGACTGAATTTGGAGATTGGGCAGATAAGGAGATAATTAATATTAAATGAGGTCATAAGAATGGGGCCCTGATTACTTGATACCTGATAGGATTAGTGTCCTTATAAAAAGAGATACCAAAGGGCTCGCACTGTCTCTCGTTCTCCATGTGCCATCTCTGAGGAAGGGCCATGTGAAGACATAATGAGAAGGCTGCCATGTGCGAGCCAGCCAGAGAGCCCTCACCAGAGTCTGCCTAAACCGGCTCCGTAATCTCAGACTTGCAAACTCCAGAACTGTTAGATAATAAATTTCTGTTTTTTAAGCCACTCAGCCTGTAGTATTTTGTTATAGAAGCCCGAGAAGACTAAGACAGTGGGTATCTTATCTACATCCATAGTTACATCCACTTACATATAAAAAGACAAAAAACCCTCTTAAGTTTCCATCAATACCAAAAATTCCAATTCAGGGTTTATTCTTGCCTTCGTCCTTCCCACATTTGTAACTTTCTTCTCCAACAGAGGGAAGCCTGGATCCCATTATCTTCCATATATTTAATCATTTACTCTATTTCATTTTGTGTAACCAAATCCTCCAACCAAACCCTCAACGCTGGATCTTCTCAGCACAAACAGGTGGGCACTCTCTGTCTCTGATCTAGTTAACCAAGTCAAGTAAATCGTCGGCCCCAGGAGGAGACTTCATCTTTAAATCTAACCAATTTTACATTTTGAGTTTTTTTTTTTTAACATTTTGCTCTAAAACTGCAAACTTAGTAAAATAAATAAATCTCAGTAGCCATAACTCTTGTCCAATAATTTGAAATAATTAGTTATTATATTTTCATTGTGAGAAATTTTGTTAGTAAGATCAGTTTGAGTAAATGCCAGTACTGATGGGAAATAAATTGGAAATATTTTTACTCTCTTAAAAATATCTGCGGGCTGGGCACGGTGGCTCACGCCTGTAATCCTAGCTCTCTGGGAAGCCGAGGCGGGCGGATTGTTTGAGGGGTTCAAAACCAGCCTGAGCAAGAGCGAGACCCCGTCTCTACTAAAATTAGAAAGAAATTAATTGGAAAACTAAATATATATAGAAAAAATTAGCCAGACATGGTGGCACATGCCTGTAGTCCCAACTGCTCGGGAGGCTGAGGCAGGAGGATCTCTTGAGCTAAGCTGACGCCACGGCACTCTAGCCCAGGCAACACAGTGAGACTCTGTCTCAAAAAAAAAAAAAAAAAAAAATCTATGCTTAGTAATTTTATTCTAACATTGAGTACCAATTTTTTAAAAATCAAGTGAAAACTAAAAGTGAGAAGTTAAAATACAGGCATACCTTAGAGGTATTGTGGGTTTGGTTCCAGATCACTGCAATAAAGCACGTATCACAACAAAGTGAGTCACATAAAGTTTTTGCTTTCCCAGTGTATACAAAAGTTATATTTATACTATTAATATACAGTAGTCTATTAAGTATGAAATAGCATTATATCTAAAAAAGTACATACCTTAAATTAAAAATGCTTTATTGCTAAAAAAACGCTAACAATCATCTGAGCCTTCAGTGAGTCAAGATCTTTTTGCTGGTGGAGGGTCTTACCTCAGATGTCAGTGGCTGCTGACTGATCAGGGTGGTGGTTGCTGAAGGCTGGGGTGGCTGAGGCAATTTCTTAAAATAAGACAACAATGAATTTTGCCACATCAATTGACTCTTTCTTTTACAAAAGATTGTAGCACATGATACTGTTTGATATTATTTTACCCACAGGACAACATCTTTTAAAATTGGAGTTGGTCCTCTCAAATTCTGCCACTGCTTTATCAACTAAGTTTATGTAATAGTCTAAATCCTTTGTTGTCATTTCACCAGTGTTCATAGCATCTTCCCAAGCAGTAGATTCTATCAGAAGAAATCAGTTTCTTTGCTAATCTATCAAAAGCAACTCCTCATCCATTAACTTTTACCATAAAATTGCAGCAATTCAATCACATCTTCAGGCTCCACTTCTAGTTCTTTTGCTATTTCCATCACATCTTAGTTACCTCCTCCAGTGAAGTCTTGAACCCCTCGAAGTCATCCATGAGAGTTGGAGTCAATTTCTGCCAAACTCCTGTTAATGTTGATATTTTAACCTCCTCCCAGGAATCACAAATGTTCTTAATGGCATTTAGAATGGTGAATCCTTTCCAGAAGTTGTTCGGTTTACTTTGCCCAGATCCAACAGAATCTCTCTGCGTGGCAGCTATAGTTTTATGAAATGCATTTCTTAAATAAGACTTGAAAGTCAAAATTTCTCCTTGATCCGTGGCTGCATAATGAATGTTGTGTTGACAGGCATGAAGGCAGCATGAATCTCCTTGTACATCTTCATCAGAGCTCTTGGGTGACCAGGTGCGTTGTTAATGAGCAGTAATATTTTGAAAGGGTTCTTTGTTTCTGACCAGTGATTTTCAACAGTGGGTACAGTCAGTAAACTATGCTATAAACAGATGTGCTGTCATCAGATTTTCTGTGCTATTTGTGCAGCACAGGCAGAGTATATTTAGCATAATTCTTAAGGGCTCTGGGATTTGGGGGATGCTAAATGAGCATTGGCTTCAACTTGCAGTCATCAATCGTATTAGCTCCTAACAAAAGAGTCAGCCTGTCCTTCGAAGCTTTGAAGCCAGGTATTGACTTCTCCTCTCTAGCTATGAAAGTCCTTGACAGCATCTTTTTCCAACACCAGACAGTTTCAAAAACCTGTTGTTTGGTATAGCCACCTTCATCAATTATCTTAGCTAGATCCTCTCGATAACTTGCTATAGCTTCTATGTCAGCACTTGCTGTTTCACTTTGAACTTTCTTGTTATAGAAATGGCTTCTTTCCTTAAACCCCATGAACCTCTGACAGCTTCTAACTTTTCTTCTTCAGCTTCTTCACCTCTTTCAGCTTTCACAGAATTGAAGAGCATTAGGGCCGTGCTCTGGATTAGGCTTTGGCTGAAGGGAATATTGTAACTGGTTTGATTTTTTATCTAGATCACAAAACTTTCTCCATATGAACAATATAGAGAAATCTATTTCTTTGCACGCAAAGTTGGCTAACTATTTGAGACAAGAGGCCTAGCTTTCAGCCTGTCGTGGCTTTTGACATGCCTTCCTCACTAAGCTTAATTATTTCTAGCTTTTGATTTAAAGTGAGAGATGGCACCTTTTCGTTTCACTTGGACACTTGGAGGCCATTGTAGGTTATTAATTGTCCTAATGTCAGTTGTTGTGTCTCAGAGAATAGAGAGGCCTGAGGAGAGGGAGAGAGATGGGGGAACAGCCAGTCAGTGGAGCAGTCGGAATACACAGCGTTTATCAATAAAGTTTGCCATCTTATATGAGCGTGCTTTGCGGTGCCTCAAAATTGCGATAGCAATTACAATAGTAAAATCAAAGATCACTGATCACAGATCACCATAGCAGATATAATAACAACTTAAAAGTTTGAAATATTGGGAAAATTATCGAAACATGACACAGACGTGAAGTAAGCACCTGGTGATAGAAAAATGGCACCGGCAGACCTGCTTGATGCAAGGTTGCCGTAAACCTTCAATGTGCAAAAAATGCAATAAAGCAAAGCACAATTTTAAAAAGGTGTGTTTGTGTATAAAAATAGAATATCCATGGTCAGGAGGAATTCCAAAAAAAAAAAAATGCAGTCATTAAATGGTGAAAGAACTAGTGGATTAAATGATGAAAAACAACAATACCGTCTTTCAAGGCAGTTACCGAAACTCTCTTCTTACCATGCACAAAAAATTATGTCTTCTTGTAAACAGTAAACTGATTGTGAAATCTGATAAAATCTCACACTGAACAGGTGGCATAATGGGTCAACAGGGCTTTCAAAAACATAATGATCTATTTAACCTATTCTATGTACTTGAGAGTCTACGGTAATAAGATAATACAAATATAAATCCCGTGTGCTTGGGCCAATAGGATTTGTCCTAATCATCATATTGTCCATCTCCATGATTTCCTATGAAATATTTATAATTGAACGTGTAAGTGCCATCGGATGTACTGCAGCGTTTAGGCTTGATCCCAAGACCTAAAGGCCACAATATAAATATACATTTTACAATTCAGTTTGGCATTCCAACCAAACTTCAGTTTCTTTTTTTAATATTTGCCCCCATATGGGTCAAGTCAATTAATCAACTTCTACAAATATATTTTTAAAAACTCTTCTTCATCTAAAAAAGCCACAATAGTCTCAAGAGTATATAATTTGAAGATATAAGGGGAGTGTGTGTGTATGACAATTCAATTGATTTAATTGAGATTAGAGAGGTTGTATGCAAAATAAGGGTTAGGAAAGGAATCTAAGACAATGATCTGCCCTTGAGGAGTTTACAGCCAATTTGGGAAGGTAAGAAATAGATACAAAGTAGAAGATGTGCTACAGGACTGTGGTCCCCAACCCTCTCCCACCCACCCCGCAGTGGGTGCACAGCAGGAGGTGAGTGGCAGGCAGGCAGGCAAGGGCAACTTCATCTGTGTTTACAGCCACTCCCCATGGCCCACATCACTGCAGAAGCTCCGCCTCCTGTCAGATCATTGGTGGCATTAGATTCTCACAGGAGCACAAACCTTACTGTAAACTGCACGTGGGAGGGATCTAGGTGGCACACTCCTTATGAGAATCTAATGCCTGATGATCTGAGGTGGAGCTGAGGTGGTGATACTAACACTGGGGAACAGCTGCAAATACAGATTATCATTAGCAGAGAGGTTTGACTGCACAATAAATGTAATGCACCTGAATCATCCCAAAACCATTCCTCCCCACTCCCAGTCCATGGAAAAATTGTATTTCTTGAAACCAATCCCTGGTGCCAAAAAGGTTGGGGACCACTGTCGTAGGATGAAATACCAAGCTGGTGACCTGAAGTCCTAAGGCTGTTGAGAGAAGTGTGTCCATACAGGGGTTTGGGTTTCAAGCAGTCTGGGACATGAGGGAGACGTGGGCTTGGGAGGGGAGAGGGGCAGAGGCAGAAACAAAGTGTCATTCTGGTGAGGGATGCTGATAACAGGGGAGGCTGTGCGTGTCAGTGGACGGAGGGTAAATGGGAAATCTTTGTACCTGCCACTCAATTTGGCTGTGAACACAAAACTACTCTAAAAACTAAAGGCCATTTAAAAAGTCATCAGAAATATAACAGCCAAAAAAAAAGCAAAGCATTAGTAGTGGTGACCACTATCAGAGCAGAGGTCTTTGTTAGTTGATCTGGAGGAAATGAGAGTAAAAAATTCATGAAACTGAAAACCCTTTTCACTGATTTTCAGAAAGATGTGTTTTAACATATGATGAAGTTCATAAAATCATAAAATAGGAAAGGATATTGGGAAATATTAAGTCCTATGATAGTCTCCAACTTTTAAATAACCAAGAATTCATTTTATTACCTCTTTTACAGAGTCCTGTGATGTTATGGTTGACCATAATTTCTCGTCTGCATGAAAATTAGTGTTCTCACTCCAACCTAAAGTGATTTCTTAAAAATCCTGCACAAGCAAAGAATTTTAATGATTTAGTTAGTCTGAGCAGCTTTATCATTGGAGTTTACAAACTCCAATTTTATCGAATTTTTTAAAATACTAAAAATAATTTGAAAATTTTCCTTGCTCAATATTCTTAGGAGTTGGAAACACATGATCTACTTTAATGCCTAAATAGTATAGGTAAGGAAATAAGAGGACCAGAGAGGTTAGGTGACTCACCCAAGGTCACACAATCATTGATAGTAGTCCCAGAACTAGATCACAAGTGTCAGCATTAATCCAGAACCCTTTAAGATTTTAAGTTCTTTGAGAAAGGGGAATAAGTTATCTACATTTTGGATAATAATAACAGCAACCGTGTGTGAATTGCCTCCGACTAACAGACCCAGTCCTGAAAGCTTTGCAGATGTTGCTCATTTAATTCTAACAACTCTATGAGACAAGTCTTACCAATCTCACTTTATAGTTGTGGAATTTGAGCCTTATGCAGGTTGAGTAATTTGCCTAAAATCGCACAGCTAGTAAGTAGCAGAATGTAAATTCAACCTTGACCTCCTCCCACGCCTTTGTTCTGACCACTCAGCTCAGCTGCCTCTGAGAATAGTCACTGAATAATTTCTATATTCCATAACTTAGCCGGAGGGCTGAGTCACATGATTTTTTTCAGTCCTTACAATGCTGAACTTTTAGAAAGGCATGGTACGTGAAAAATAGCATGGGCATTTGTTTTCTGAAATCAGTAAGGTACTTACAGCAAAGTAATATCAAAGGGAACTTGTGGAAGTTTCCTCTTTATATTCTTACAAGACAGTGGAAAATACATCACATCAGAATATTTTCACATTTCACAAAACCTTCAGCATTCATTTTACTGTTCATTTCTTCTTATTGATCTTGTCCTTTATAGGCAATTTTTCCAGCAGCCCTAACCTCCCTACCCATTTGGAATACTTCTGTTCATCTGTGCACGCTTAATGGTAATATTGGGAACCTCGACTGAACATGTCACTTCCCTTGAAGCTTTGAAGGGTAACCAGTCAGGGAGCAAGGGAGCGTGGCTGGGGTCTGGGGAACTATACCAAGGACAGAAAACAGAGACAACTGCCCCTTACTGTTATTTGGCAGTTTTGTAGTGTTAGTTGTCACTGAAATGTTAGCTAATATGGGGCTTGAGGGAAGAGATGACACCAAAGCTGTGTAAAAAGGAAAGAAAGCCCTTTGCAAACACAAGCTGGTTTGGCCTGGGGAGTGCTGGTTGAGAAATAAATGGTGCGCTCACATATTTAATTGAACGCAGGGAATTTAATCCTGCAGCATCTAGAGTTGGAGCTCACTCTCCTGTCTCCTGTTGGGTTTGGCAGTCCCCTGTTCTATTATCGAGATGTGCCCTGGAAAGGGAGGTGATTCAGGGGAGAAGGGGACTTTTGCCTTCACTTTCAGGCATTGCCATTGGCACAAAAGAGGCCACACACACAATTCCAAAAGCCTTTCTCCTAGTTACTGGTGCATCTTCTGAGGCAGACTTTTTTTTTCCCCTTGCCTTCCTTTTTTTTTTTTTCTTTTGTTTTGCTTCAACATTTACTTTAGATATGTCACATTGTGTAGCAGTTTTAACCCTAGCCACACATTACAATCATCCTAGGGCCCAGAAAATTTAATTTAATTGGTCTGGAATGGGGCCTAGGCACCAATATCTTTAAGTCCCCAGTTGGTCCCAATGTGCAGCCTAATGTGATTCTCAAGCTTGGGTGCCCCTCCCCACCGTGAGTCCCCAGGAACTACTGTCAATATTTCAAAGACCCTAATTATAGTCCTATATGTTAGCCATGACAAACTTCCACAGGATTAGTGCTAAGTTTCTTTGCTCTTCCCTGGAACTAGTATCAACATCTTGTAGTAACAGCTTATCATTTTCTGATTAGTAACACTGACAAGCAGAGTTTCTAAAATAAAATAAAAACGGAACATTAATTATTAGCTTACAAATACAGTTTTTAAGTAGAAAAAGTCTTTCAAAACCTGGTAGATCATAAGAGAAAATAAATAAAAGAATATTTTCAGGTGAAAAAGTTGGGAAGCGACCTGATGAAGTTATTTTTAAGCTAGTATTAAAATGAGCTTTTGGCCTTTGAAAACACAATAGCAGATAAGTGAAAGGCTTACCAGGCAGGGAGAAGCCAGTTAGGGGATTTTACATCTGTGCTAGGTAATGCAGGCACTCAGATAAGCAAAGGATGGAGTTGGTGATCTTTGTCTCCGAATTCATCTGCATTCTCTTGCTGTAGGCAGTAGCACAGCCTCTCCCGGCACCCCATCTTGTTCCTGTCAGTCCCATTAGGACTGGGCCCTTCAAGACCTGTCTGAGAAAAATCACAGAGAAAAGTACTAGAGATTATTTCCATTGTCTGCCAAGTTGGTCTCTTGCTATCATCCGGAAATGTTTAACATAAGTGAATCTTTAATTAACTTCAAAAAGTGCTTGTGCTTGGTCTCAGGTATGTAAACATGGCAGGACAAAAGTCACTAATGTTTGGCAAGGAAGTTTTCAAAACATCAATTAGAAAGAGTTGGTATGCCCGATGAACACCCACCTCGACAGTAGGAAAGGAATGAGTGAGTGCTAGTCTTGAGTAACACTCATTTCACCAAGCATTTGTTCGCGATTATGCCCTGGAGAGGTGAAATCGAGCACACCTCTTTTTTTGCTATTTTTTATTTATTCACATGTTCGATAATAAGAGATTATACCATGCACCAGGCAGTGCTCTGGCACTAGAAATAGAGAAGTGAGCAAAGTAAATAAAAAGTCTTATGTCCATGAAGCTTAGGTCCTACAGGGAATTTAGAACGTGGAAGTCAGTTGTAGTCAAGAAGACTGTATGGCAAAGCAGTTGTTACTTGAAACTGTGTTAAAACATTTGTAGCTCAGACATTTTAAAAAAAAAAAAATCGTATGCCTTCACTGGATGTAGAAAACTAAAGTATTCCTCTCACCTCTTCACAAGAATGTTTTTAACTCACAGGTTCCCATTCTCTGAATTGATGAAATCAAAACCTAATTATTATAAAAGAGAAAAACATAATTTTATGTTCTTATGTTGTCCATCCCCAAGAGCTTACAATTTAGCATTAAGTAGCCAGGAGCTTGGGTCATTCAAGTAGAGCTTACTTCTTTACAGATGATAAGTGAGACAAAGCACTGTGTGTTTATGGACTTAGAGGTGAGAAGAGAAAGAAATGTGATCTTAGGAAATCTGAAAAGGAGTTTGGAGACCAGTAAAGTAATTTAGAGAACATTGACATTTAAATCAGATACTTCCATGTAATAAATATTTGCTGAATATTTCACTGGGCAGCTAGATTCCACAGATAAGGTGACATTGTTTCTCTTGAGATGTTACTACTTTGTATGTACAATTGTAGGCTATAGGATACATTTCAGCTCTCATTTCCAATTGGTAATCCCTTGAAAAAAATCGTATAATGTGTCTATGGTTGAGTGTAAAATTATCTTGGGTAGAGGTTCTGTGAGAATATTGAGGCAAATGTTAATTGTGCCACCTTCTTGGCTTGAGTGTTTTTCAAGCAACAGTTATAAAGCCTTTAAGGCAGAGAAAGTGATTGAGAATCACAAAGTATTCTAGCAGCTGAAACTCTATGCTTAAGATAAGAGCTACCTTGCCTAAAATACATCAAATGGCAGCCTTGGGACAAAGAATTAATGTGGAGAGGTGCAACTAACATGTCTTCTGAAAGCCCTACACTATTACCACGTTGTTTTGAATATTTATGAAAAGTGGTTTGCTAGGTATACCAACTTTTCAAGGAAGGCTGAAATTTCAGACATTTTTGTAAAAGTTCTGTGAAGAATTATTAAGGGATTGAGACTGCTTTTTTAAAAGTCTTCCTCCATTTAAAATTTTATTTTAAGGTGAAGTAAAGTACATATACGTTGATGTTTTAGAAACTGATGTAGGGTAAATAATAAAAATTTTGTTAATCAAATAATAACAGAGGCTTACACATTTGACAAAATTCAGGAAAAATTGCTTTTAAGTTTCTACCCACAGAAATGATAGACAAATGTAGTGATAAATTTTACCTAGATACTTTTGAAATACTTAATATCACTGTTCACATATTAATATGAACAGTTTCTATGCTAGGTGATATCCTGCAAAATAACAAATATGTAGGTTAGGACCTGGATGAAAATTTGCACTGATTATGTTAAAGCATAAAAAGAAGGAATGCTACAGAAATAGAGGACATCAAATATTGCCTGGGACATCTTGTACTAAAAAGTTCTTCACTGTTTATCTGAAATTCAGATTTAACTGGACATTCTTTATTTTTATTGCTAAACCGGCAACCCTAAAAGAGTGTGCTTCAATTTTTTAAAAAATTGCTAAGACTCTAAGTTTATTAAGCATGTAGTAAAAATACTTAACTATATTTTCTCTCTCCTTAAATGCTCCTAAAGTGTTATAGACTGAATTATGTCCCACAATTCTTATATTGAAGTCCCAATCCCCAGTGTGGCTATGAAGACAGGACTTGTAAGGACACAATTAAGAGCAAATGAGGTCACAGGGGCGTGACCCTGATCTGATAGGGTTAATATACTTATAAGAAGACACATTAGGCCAGGCATGATGGTTCATGCCTGTGATCCTAGCACTCTGGGAGGCTGAGGCAGGAGGATCACTCGAACCGAGGAGTTTGAGGTTGCAGTGAGCTATGGTGATGCTGCTGCACTCTACCTGGGGCAACAGAGCAAAACTCTGTCTCAAATAGAAAAAGAAGAAGAAGACACATTAGAAACCTTGTTCCCCCATCTCTCTCTCTTTCTGTCTCCACATGTAGGCACCAAGGAAAGGCTATGTGAGTCTCAGTGAGAAGGCAGCAGTGTGTAAGCCAGGAAGAGAGTCCTCACCAAATCCCCACTGTACTGGCAGACTGAGCTCAGATTTCCCAGCCTCCAGAACTGTGAGAAAATAAATTTATATTCTTTAAGTTGTTGATCTATGGGATTCTGTTATGGCAGCCTAAGAAGATTAAGACGGATTTTGGTACCAATAAATGGGTGCTTCCCTAACAATTACCTAAAAATGTGGAAACAATATGGAACTGGATAATGGGTAGAGGCTGGAAGAGTTTTGAGTAAATGCTAGAAATATTAGCATTAAGGGTGATTCTGGTGAGGTCTCAGAAAGAAATAAAGAAGATGTCATTAGAAACTAGAGGAAAGATGATTCTTGCTATAAGAGGCAAAGAACTGGAATGAACTGTGTTCTGGTGTTATG
Organism: Avahi laniger; assembly: GCA_963575035.1. Classification (NCBI taxonomy): domain Eukaryota; kingdom Metazoa; phylum Chordata; class Mammalia; order Primates; family Indriidae; genus Avahi; species Avahi laniger. Next base: position 16,369 of record CAUYSK010007763.1, on the reverse strand, counting down.
TGGAAGGTAGAAGTTGTAAGCAATGAAATTGGATATTTAGCTGAGGAGATTTCTAAGCAAAGTGTTGAAGGAGCAGCTTGGTTTCTTCTTACCACTTACAGTAAAATGTGAAATGAGAGAGATCAGTTAAGCAAAAAAGAACTAGAACTCAAAGATTCGGAAAATTCTTAGCCTACCCATATTGTAAAAATTCAGAAAGTGTGTTCCAAAGAGAACGCCAAAGATTTAGCTAGACTATTATTCAATAAAGAGTTTATGGGATTACAGGATTATACAAGCAAAAATACTACTGTCAGTTTGAATTGAAGGGTACAGAGATGCAAAGAAATGGAAGAAGGTTGTTGGATTTCTTGAATTGACAAGATAGGACAATAGAGCTATTCAGCTACAAGTATATGCTATTTCTCAAGAAGATGGAAAAATGACCCTGGAGGAGATTCGGAGATCATTGCCATCACTATCTCAGTTTCTACAGGCTAGAAGGCCTTCACCTAAAGCCTTACAGATAGGACTGCCTGACAAGGGCCTTGTGGGGCGGATCATGGCTTGGCAGAGCCATGCGGTTGGGACCCCTCCCTAGACCTATGGAGATGATGCTACTGCCACAGTGGGCCTGGCGGGTAGAGTGTTAATTCAAAGAGAATTATTCTTGAGCCTTAAGACCTAATGGAATTTGCTTTGCCAGGTTTTAGACTTGCTTGGGATGCTTCATCCCTTTCTTCCTTCCAATCGATGCCTTTTTGGAATGAGAATGTATATCTTATGCCTACCCTATTATTGTATTTTGAAACATATATTTTGTCTGGTTTTATAGCTTGCCAACTGGAGAGGAATTTTACTCAGGATGAATCATGTCTTGAGTCTCTAATTTAGATAAAATTTAGGTAAGACTTTGGACTTTAAACTTTAGAGTTGATGCTGAATTGAGTTCAGATCTTTAGGACTATTGGGATGGGATAGATGTATTTTGCATGTGAGAACTATGTGAATTGCAGGGGGACACTAGAGACAGAATGCTATGATTTAAATTGTGTCTCCTCATCTTTCATATGTTGAAGCCTAACCCCCAATGTGACTGGGTTTGGACATAAGGCTTCTTTTAGGAAATAATTAATGAAGTGATGTCATAAGAGTGGGCTCCTAATCTAATAGGCTTGGTTGCCTCATAAAAAGAGGCATCTGCACACAGAGGAAAGACAATTTGAGCACACGGAGAGAAGGTGAGCATTTGCAGGACAGGAAGAGGGCCTTCACCAGAACCCAGCTGTGCTGGTACCTTGATCTCAGACTTCCAGCTTGCAGAACTGTGAGAAAATAAATTTCTATTGTTTAAGCCACATGGCCTATGGTATTTTGTTATGGCAGTTCAAGAAGATGGAGACACAGGGCCCCTGCACTGCCTCTTCATAATAATCATCACACTTGTAATTTCGATAATTTTAGAACTTTCTCTTTGGCAGATTATAATCCCCATGATGGCAGGAAAGGAACAGAGTGGCCTGACTGGTCTTTGCTGTATATTTAGCTAGTGGCCACTGGCTTATAATACAGAGTAAGTAAATATCTGGTCACTAAACGAATATTGACTGAATTAAGTGACTGGAAAGGTAGACAAAAAATTGTGTTTACTACAATGTTATTTATGACAGTAGAACAGTAAGGAAAATAAATGTCTAAAACCTAGAGAATGGTTAAAAATTAGTTAAATTAATACTATTATAATCATATGATAATGTATCATGTAATTATTAAGGTCTCGCAACTATTATTTTAATGGCATGATAAAATTCACATAAAAATATGTTAAGCAAAAAATAAGATATATATGTATGCATATAGACACAACAAGAGGAAAGTTTGGGGATAAATATAGTTCAGTGTTGACAGTGTTTTTTTTCCCAGGTAACAGGATTACATTCTTTTTTCTTTATGTTTTTCTTATTTTTAAAATTTGCTACAAAAATCGTGGGTGTTTTTTAATCAATGAAAAAGTTGGCAGTGAGTTGGTATGAGTTATAGGGATTGAAAAGATGACCTCAGCCAAATTTTATAGCAAGGGAAACAAAGCTAAGTTTGTCAAAGTCATCATCAGTGCAGGATGCAGAACAAACATATGAACCGCATTTGGAAAACACCTCAATATTGAAATTAAACTGAGTAACACCATGAAGAAAGCCTTAAGTGTACACAGAAATTTCCTTTTCTAAAGTCTGAAGTCTCCTGAAGTCCTTCTGTTGGCATGAGACATACACATTAGTGTCTACTTTGTTTTGAGTTTGTCTCAATAGCTTACCCACCCTTCATCCTTCCACCAAACCATTCTCTCCTACTTCATCTGCCTTTCAAAGGAGTAATTTGTAGATTCTGTGGTCTGAAGGGATCTGCCCAAGGATTAAATCCTAAGGAGATCTCAGAACTTATGGAGCTTCTGATTTTTACTTTCAAAATCTTAAGACATTTGAGAGAATTGGAGAGAATCAAGAGATATTAGAGTTTGCTATAGATTGAATGTTTGTGTCCCTCCAAAATTCATATTTTGGTGAAATCCTAATATCCAATCACCTTTGGGAGGTGATTAGGTCATAACAAATGAGCCCTCATGAACGGGATTAATGCCCTTATAAAAGCAGCCCAAGAGAGCTCTCTTGTCATTTCCACCATGTGAGGACACAGCTAGAAGATGCCATCTATGAACCAGAAAAACGGTCCTCACCAGACCGCACATCTGTGGGTGACTTGATTTTGGACTTCTCAAGTTTCAGAACTGTGGGAAATAGATCTTTGTTGTTTATAAGGTACCTAGGTTATGATATTTTTATAGCAGTCCAAATGGACTAAGACAGAGCTATTTATGAACTTCTAGCATATCATAAATATTATTTGGAGGACATCGTTTGACAAGAGTCCTAGAATCATATTTGTATCTACTGGAGTATAAGAATTTATAAATATGGAAAAATAGATTCTACCTCAGAAATAATTTGCACCTTAGTTTTTCATGTAGTTTTATTTTTTGTTTTGGAAGTTGTTATTATGTTGTAGGCATTTTACTGTCTTTCAGCACCAAAAAGATGAAGTGCTATATACATACATTATATTCTTACCTCATTAATTATCTCATTACTTTATTTTTATTGATGAGAGTTCAAATTAACAGATATTTACTGAGTGGCCACTATCTGAAAGGCACTGTCCTAGGTTTTGGGAATACCAGAGCAAATGGAGATGAGTCTCCCTAGTTGCTCTGGTAAGATGTTTGCCCTACTGGGATGCATACAGTCATGTAAACAGATAATGTTACTACATGTAAGTGCTGAGACAAAGCCATGTGGAGAGGCTCTGGAACAGAAAGAAAGGACCCTATAGCGAATGCTGTTGCTACTCTGTCAAAATACCCTTCTTCAACCTAATGTACCAAATCCATAGCTGCTATGAGTGTTGGTTGCTAAAAGCTCACAGCTGCTACCTTCTCTAAAGAATTTCTTTTGACAAAATGACAACTTTCTCTCCTGGGTGAGAGGGGCACCAGCATTGTTGAGAAGCTCAGTGGTGTCTGTCCTTTGTAGATCGGTATTGATGATAGGAGATTCTGTTACAGAGCTGTGCTCTCTGATGGCAATGGAAATGAGAGGATCTCAGAACAGCAGAGGACAAATGGCAGCACCTGACCATAAGAAGCAAAGCGGGCATGATTATCAAAATGTACAGCAGTTGGATTTGCACACTCTGATCAATGGGGATTCATAGTGATGGCTAATAGAATATGGCAATGCTAGGGCAAGATCAACAGGGAGGCATTAAGAGCCTTGCTTAATATATAGAATCAAAGTAAATATATCAAGAATAGATGATCAAAAGACTAAAGGGGGTCACCTCAATGAAAAATCATGACTCCTTGCCCAGTTTACAGGCTCGGCTACTTCTCAGACCCACAACCTACTGCTTGAAGTAGTCGTCAAGTTTCTATGAGGAAGGTTCTCAAAATGCCATAGAAAGTTTATGTAGCAGTGATTCCCCCTGTCTTTCTACAAAGCAACCATTTACTGAGGTAAAAATACCCTGGGGCAAGTGGGATGTTTAATCAGGGATCTGAGTTGACCATGACAGCTAGGAACTCAAAGTACCATCATGGATCCTCCCCTTAGAGTAGGGCTAAATGTGGGTCAGGAGTTCTAGCCCAGGTCTGTCTTCAAGTGATCCACAAGGTCCATGAACCCACCCTGTGGCTATTTTCTGGCTAGATAAATTTATAATCAGAAAACATGTACTTAACATTTGGAAGAACCTCTCATTGACTAGTGAGAAAGAGTACTATAGTAGGAAAAGTCAAGTGAATATCCTTGAAACTTCCAATATAACACATCAAAAATAGTATCACACACCAGATGGAAAGGTAGAAATTGGCATAACCTCAATATCTTAAAGAGTGAATGGGTCATGGTCCCCCCTCCCCAGCCCCATTTCATACATCAGTCATGAAATGACCGTAGACAGAATGACTCAGCCAACTGATGTTAGTCAGCCTCTAAGCTCCACTTTCCTGGCTAACCAGATGCTGGAAAACCTGTTTTGAGACGGAGTGACTTTCATGTGAGAAACAACTGGATATGAGTGGAGCAAGGGATAAACTGTCCTAGATTCCGGTGGTACCCTGCCAACCCCCCTTTGTTTCCAGACCAGCGCACTCATCCTGCAGCTACTGGAACTTTGTATCCAAATGGATCACAGCTGTTCCTTTCTCTGAAAAATTTCCTTAACCACATGGGAACTACTTTTTCTGGAGGTCATGTAACCCTCCCCTACCAGGGGCAGCCTGCCGTCAATGATTCATTGACATGGACTGCAAAAGGCTGTCCCAAATCTGTGGTGCAATTCATGCTGCAGGGCTCTCCATGGGGTCAGGCTGAAGAGAGTTCCAACTGATACTATAGCTTTGCTTAGTGCTTTCTCCTGCCCTATCCTGCTTTCCTCACTTCCTTTCTCCTCAGAGGACGCCCTCAATAAATTGTGTGCATCCAAATGCTTGCCTCAGGCTCTGCTTCCAGGGAACCAAATCCAAAAGAGAACCTTTGATAGAACTAACTTATTTAGTTCTGGTTGCCAAGAGAATGCTTCAGAGGCTACAGTGTCTGAGACTTGAAGTATTAACAAGTAAAATAACAGTCAGAAATGGACATTAGTTAATATCTTGGTTTTAATATTTTTGTGCTTAGGATTCCTCCATTGAGAAAGAGACTTTTTCAAGAGGATAAAGCTCCAACAGGTACTCTTGGTGATAATCTAGAATTTATTTTCAGTTGATTGTAGTAAACTCCGATTTGTGAAGTCCTCTCTCAATATGAAAAGATAAATGGTCATTTCTGTGAAATATAAACTAACTCATTTTATCTATTTATTTAATGACTACTTTCTGAATACTGATTAGAGCCAGGTATTATGTTACCTGTTAGAGACTTAAGAGGGAACCAGACTGCCTCCTGACCTTTCATAACTCAGGGGGCATCTTCAATTCATCTGGAAAGGTGAGAGCAGGGTATACTTCCAGGCACAGAAAGGAGAAAACCAGCGTTTTCCTGAGGAGATTGCCAGATGCATGGTCTTCCCAAGTGAAGATGACAAGTGGATGCACTATCTGCAGAGAATTTAAAACAGTGACATAAACCAGTGCTTTTTATTACCATCATGTGCTGGCAATTATTAAGAATAGTAGTGATAATGCTGTCTTCTCTGCCTCCCGTAAATGCTACTGAAGAGAAACCCAATATTATCCCCCTTTGAGAATCTCTGGATAACCAAGCAAAGCCATTCCCCAAGGCTGTGGCTCACAGCAGCTGTTATCACCACTTAGGGTGGTTGGAAGGAAGAGTTTAGAGGAAATTGTCCTAAAGTAATCTTAACAGTCTCCATCGCTTTGTGTCCCTAAGGAAGCTTGGGCAGCTAGTCATGATCTGATTCTTGCTTTTGTGTGGGGCTGGGGTGGAAATTGGACCAGACGCAATTTATCTCAATATATAAGTGTATATATTTTATCTAGAGTGAAGATGCTTTGAGAAAAGAAGGAATGAATAAAAATATAAGATAAAATCAAACACTTTCTGCAAATCCCAAGCGTTTGACTTGTGTGGGCTCTGAGAAAAGAGTTGATTTCTTTACCTGTGCTGGCAAAAGATTTAAAGTCACTTATCCCAGAAGCAAAAGTCCAAAGACCAACTGTTCATTCCTGGGGATTTGGAGGTAGTAACTTGCTTAAATTTTGTCAGTAAAAATAGATAGTTAAGGTTTGAAACAACTACAGACTTCTTCCTATTCAAGGAGCTTACAAAACAAGGCTATGACTTTTTAAACCTTTACGACTTAACCTGAAGAATTAACATTCTGCCATCTGTATTAATCATCATCCTGGGTTAGAATGACCAACTATATGACTTCATCAATTTCAAATTCTATTATGCTCTGATTGTATACAGCTTCATACCTGATTGAGAAACATTTAAAGAACATGGATTATATAATATGTAATGAATAAAATTTTCATATGTAAAATTTTTCTTCAGGAACCTAGGAGTAAAAAAAAAGAGAAATAAAAAGTTACTTTGCAAAACTCAGTATAGAATTGCGCTGTCCAATACTGTAGCCACAAGCCACTGTAGCCATGTAAATTAATGAAAATTATATCAAGGTAAAAATTTAGCTGATTTTTGTTTTGAAATAATTTAGAGCTCACATAGAAGCTGCAAAAATAGTAAAGAGAATTCTCATATATTCTTTACCCAGTTTCCCCCAATAATATCTTACATAACCATAGTGCAATTATCAACACCAGCAAACTGATGTTTGTATAATACTATTAATATTTATTGAACAACAGACTTTATTTGGGTTTTACCAGTTTTAATATGCACTTTCTTTTGGTGTATATTCTATGAAATTGTATCACATATACAGATTTGTGTAACTGTGATTATATTCAACATACAGAACTGTTTCATCATCCCTTATAATTACACCCTCTTCCAAACTCTAGCCTTGGAAACTGCTGATCTGTTTTTCATCAGTATAATTTTGTCATTTTGAGAATATTTATAACATTATGTAACATTTTGAGATTTTTTATAACATTACGTAACATTTTGAGATTTTTTTTTAACATGTAACATAATGCTATGGAAATCCAGCAAGTTGTATGTATCAACAGTTCATTTCTTTTATCACTGAATAGAATTCCATTGTATAGATACACCATAATTTGTTTATCCATCCACCTGCTAAAACACATTTGTTTCCAGTTTTTGACTCTTACAGATAAATCTGCTATGAATATTTGTGTTCAGATTTTGTGCTGATTTTCTGTACAGTGATTTATTAAGAAGCCCCCAGCTATAATTATAGATTTGTTTATTTCTCCTTTCAGTTCTGTCCATTTTTGCTTTATGGATTTTGAGGTGCAGAGGTGCATAGATGTTTAGGGTGGTTATGTGCTCTTGGTTAATTGACCCGTTTTACCATTTCATAATATCTCTTTTTGTCCTTGGTAATTTTCTTTGCTCTAAAGTCTACTTTGTCTGACATTAATATAGACATTCCAGCTTACTTTTGATTAATGTCTGCACAATATGTCTTTTTTCCATTTCTGTACTTTAAAGTTACTTATAATTGAAGTAAGCCTCTTGTAGACAGCATATAGTTGGATCATTCTTCTATTCATTTTTTAATGTCTTTTAATTCACGTGTTTAGGCCATTTTCTTTATTTTTTTTTACTTGAATGTCAAATTTTTATTATTGACAACAAATATTGTTCATTGTTTTCTTTGAAGGAACAGGTTTACTTTGTTTATTTTGAAAAAATGTCTGCTAAATTCCCAAGTCTGAATAACCAATGCTTACCTGTCAGTAGTTTTTTCAGGTAAAAATGATGTTATATGAAACAAGTGACTAGTTAAGTTCACAACTAAAACAACTGCATGAGTTCTTTTTGGGACAGCCATTGTACTTTTGTATGCAGCAAAAGTGATTTATGCACGTTCTTCATTTATCACACAGACTGTTAAAAAGTGGAACATTCAAGGGTCAAGATTTAATGAAATTAATACATTTTACTGCTTCATCATAAACATTTTAAAGTAAAACTTGAATTTTTTGATTTAAACCAAAAGTGTATAGCATTGAAAATTACAATAACTACTAGTACAGGTTAGTACCACTGTCTTGATGCTTAGGTGCTGGCGGTTTTACACACAATTGCTTTTGTAATTTGTACAGATGTCAACAGAGTGAAAAAGGCAAATAATGTCTTAATATTATTGTAAAAATACTTCTGACCTAAAAGTGTCTCAGGGACTCCTAAGGTCTGGGGACCATGCTTTGAGAAGACAATGAGACACTGACATCTGTTTACTATACATGTTCTGTCTTTCAGGAGCTCAAAATCTAGTCAAAGACACAGATCAGCTAAAAAGAAGCAGATTAAGGGAAGAATCCATAAGAAGATATGTTATTTGCCATGAATTCAGAGGGGTTGGATATACCATAAATCTGTGCTATTTTGATATTAATCACTTGAAATGTAATTAAACCTAATTGAGATATGCTTTGAATATAAAATACGTATGAGATTTTTGAAGCTTTCATATGGAAAAAAGAATGTAAATATCTTATCAATAATTTTTATATTGATTACATATATTATAAAAACATTTATATTTATAACATAATATATTACAATTAATTTCATCTGTTACTTTTTACATTTTAAAATGGAACTACTAGAAAAATTAAAGCTACATATGTGGCTTGCCTTATATTTTTATTGGGAAATACTGTTATAAATAAATATACAGATAAAATAAAATACTGATTATAAAACAAGGCCAAGCAAAGCAGTGATGAAAATGTATTCATCGCAAAACTAGGATTATTTTCAACTGAGTTCATGCATTTGAGGTCATGGGTTAAAAAAGAACTTTATTTAAATAGTGTAGTAAAGATTATTTAAGTCATTTGATAAAAACCGAAATTGCCAACAGAAAACAGAGGAGAGCAACTAACCCGGTTTGGGGAGATTGCAGAAGGCTTCCCAAGGAAAGAGATCTGTGAGCTGCAACTGAAGACAAATTAGAAATTCTTTCGTTTTTCATTTGACAGATTAAGTTTATTAGTTGAAGTACTATGTGAAATTACATTGAAGTACTATATGAAAGTCATGATAACCTAAAATAGATGATTAAAAACCAGGTATGTGAAGAAAATCATCTAAATGCTCTTAACCTTTTTATTCTTTCAATTTACAATTTAAAAATGTAAAAATAAAAAAGTCAAGGCCTTTTAAGAGCTCATATATGTGTTTTTAATAGCTAAAAGAATGGAAACAACCTACATGTCCATCAACAAATAAATTATGACATATCCATACAACAAAATACTATAAAGCGATGAAGAAGAATGAGGTAGATTTATGTATACTGATGAAAAACTATCTCCAACATACATTGAAAAGTACAGAAGTAAGTTACAAAGAATATATGCTATAATCCCAATTACACGAGAAAAAACCTGGGGAGATGTAATTGATCTATGACTGCATTCTCTGCTGGAGTTGGGAGTTCATCATAGCAGAATTGGAGGCAATAAATGCAAAAAAAAAAAAACAAACCATTTTCTGTTTATACTCTGAGAAGAGATTCATAATATGAAGCAAGCGACACATACCACCACTGGGCTGGAAGATAATTTTTTAAAGGGGCTAATTTTTCCAAGCTCCTGGATTTATTTAGGGAGCCCATTTCCTAAGATTCTTAACTTTAGGATGCATAAAAATTAGTGTACCAAATGGTATACACAACAAAAAACTGAATGTACTGTATTTTATGAGATATTTTGAAGGATTTTTAAAGTTAATTTTAGCTGTATCTTAAAGCTAACTTTTTTATTATTCCAAACTATTAAGGGGGTACAAATGTTTTTGGTTACATGAATCATTTGGAATGCTTGAGTCACAACTATAAGTGTACCCATCACCCAAATAGTGTTCATTGTACCCACTATACATGTTTTATTCTCTTCCTTTCCCCCTCCCCCTGCTTGATTTCCACTGAGTTTTACTTCCCTTTGTGCACATGTGTGATCATTGGTTAGTCCCAATTTAATAGCGAGTATATTTGGTGTTTGCTTTTTCATTCTTGAGATACTTCGCTTAGGATAATGGTCTCCAGTTCCATCCAAATTATTGCAAAAAGCATTAATATATTCTTTTTTATGTCTAAGTAGTACTCCATGGTATACATATACCACATTTTATTAATCCATTCATGAATTGGTGGGCACTTGGATTGATTCCACATTTTTGCAATTGTGAATTGTGCTGCAATGAACATTTGAGTGTAGGTGTCTTTTTGATAAAATGACTTCTTTTCCTTTGGGTAGATATGCAGTAATGGGATTGCTGGATCAAATGGTAAGTCTTCTTTTCATTCTTTGAGGAAAACTGCTATTTTCCACAGAGGTTATACTGATTTGTAGTCCTACCATGTATAAGCATTTTTTTTTAATTTCTGTATCCACACCAGCATGCATTGTTTTTAGACTTTTTAATAAAAGCCATTCTAACAGGGGTAAGGCGAAATCTCATTGTGGTTTTAATTTGCATTTCCCTGATGATTAATGATGTTGAGCATTTTTTCATATGTTTACTGGCCATTGCTCTATCTTCTTTTGAAAATCTTCTGTTCATATCTCTTGCTCACTTTTTAATGGGTTGTTTGTTTTTTTCTTCCTGATTTGCTTCTTTTTAGATTCTGGATATTAGCCTTTTATTGGGTATTTAGTTTGTGAATATTCTCTCACATTCTTTAGGCTGTCTCTTTGCTCTGTTGATTATTTCTTTAGCTGTGCAGAAGCCTTTTAATTTAATCAAGTCCTATTTATTTATTTTTATTGTTACTGTGATTGCTATTGCTGTCTTATTCATAAATTCTTTGCCGAGGCCAATATCTAGAAGTGATTTTCCTATATTTTTTTCTAGAATTCTTATGATTTCATGCCTTACATTTAAGTCTTTTATCCATTTTAAATTAGTTTTCATGAGCAGTGAGAGATAAGTGTCTTGTTTCATTCTTCTGAATGTGGCTATCCAATTTTCCCAGCACTATTTATTCAACAGGACTTCTTTTCCCCAATGTATATTGTTGTCTGCTTTGTCAAAGATCAGTTGGCTGTAGATAGATGGTTTTATATCTGAGTTCTCTATTCTGTTCCATTGGTCCATGTCTCTATTTGTGTACCAATACCATGCTGTTTTGGTTACGACAGCCTTGCAGTAGAGTTTGAAGACTGGTATTGTATACCTCCAGATTTGTTCTTTTTGCTTAAAATTGCTTTAGCTATTTGGATTCTTTTCTGGTTCCAAATAAAGCATAAAATTATTTTTTCTAGATCTGTGAAGTATGACACTGGTATTTTGATGGGGATTGCATTGAACTGGTAAATCACTACGGGTAGTATTTACATTTTAACAATGTTGACTCTACCAATCCATGAGCATGATAGTTTTCCCATTTGTTTGAGTTCTCTGCAATTTCTTTCCTCAGTGTCTCACAGTTCTCTTTGTAGAGATAGTTCACCTCCTTGGTTAAGTATATTGCTAGGCATATTTTATTTTCTTTGTGGCTATTGTGAATGGCATTGAGTCTTTGATTTGACTCTCAGCTCGACTGTTGTTGTTATATAGAAATGCTACTGATTTATGTACATTGATTTTGTAAATTGAAACTTTTCTGAAGTTGTTAATAAATTCCAGGAGTCTCTTGGTGGAGTCTTTAGAATTCTCTATAAAGAAGATCATATTGTCAACAAAAAGCAATAGTTTGACCTCCTCTTTCCCAATTTAGATACCATTTATTTCTTTCTCTTGTCTGATTGCTCTGGCTAGGACTTTCAGCACTACGTTGAATAGAAGTGGTGACAATGGGCACCACTGCCTTGTTCTAGTTCTTAGGGGGAATGTTTTCCAATTTTCCCCATGCAGCACGATGTTAGCTGTGGGTTTGCATATATGGCTTTCATAATTTTGAGGTATGTTTCTTTTAGGCCTAGTTTGTTGAGGTTTTTTATCATGAAAAAGTGCTGGATTTTGTTAAATGCTTTTTCTGCATCTATTGAGATAATCATATGGTCTTTGTTTTTGCTTCAGTTTATGCAGTGAATCACATTCATTGATTTATGTATGTTGAAACATCCTTGCATCACTGGGATGGTGATGGAGATTTTTTGTCATGGTGGATTTTTTTTTTTTTTGATGTGCTGTTGAATTTGGTTTGTTAGTATTTTATTGAGGATTTTTGCATCTATATTCATAAGGCATATTGGACTGTAGCGTTCAGATTGTTAATGTTAAGTGATAGAATTGATATGTGGGATGTTGGTCTGTTCATCATGTCGGTCGGTAGTTTATTGCTTTGTTTTGCCTCTTCTGCTCTTATTTTATAAGAGTTATGAATTTTAGGGTTTTTTTTGAGTGATTTTACACTGGTGAGTATTTGTTGTGCTGATTTGTGTGCAATGCAGTTCTGAGTATTTCCTGCAAGACAGTTCTGGTCATGGCAAATTCTCTCAGTGTTTCCTTATCTGGAAAAGACTAATTTCTCGATCAATTGTAAAACTTAGTTTTGTAGGATATAAAATTCTAAACTGACAGTTGTTCTGTTTAAGAAGATTGAATATGGGGCCCCAATCCCTTCTGGCTTGTAAGGTTTCCTCTGAGAAGTCTGCAGTTAGCCTGATGGATTTTCCTTTATAGGTTCTTTGTTGCTTTCATCTTGCAGCTTGCAGAATTTTCTCCTTCATCTTGACATTGGCCAGGTTGATTACTATGTGTCTTGGAAATGTCCTATTTGCTATGAACTTTCCCAGTTTTCGATGACCATCTTTTATCTGTATTTGTGCATCTCTGGTAATACCAGGGAAGTTTTCCTCAATAATTCTCTCAAATAAGTTTTCCATGCTTTTAGCTCTTTCTTCTTCTCCTTGAGGGATACCTATAGTTCAAATGTTAGTTTGCTTCACATAGTCCCATATCTCTCTCAGTGATTGCTCAGACATTTTGTTCTCCTCTCTGCATCACTGAATGACTGGGTATCTTGAGAGCCTTGTTTTAAAGCTCTGAGATTATTTCTTCTCCTTGGTTTAGTCTGTTGTTGAATCTTTTCACTATGTTTTGAAATTCCCTAAATGACGCTTTCATTTCTTTAAGGTCTATATATTCTTTCTCATGTTTTCTAGTTCTTTAGCTAATTCATTGATTTCCTGAAATACTTTTTTGGCTTCTTTTTGTTGATTTTCAACTTTCTCTTCAATTCTACTCATCTTATTTGCCATTCATATTCTGGATTCCACTTTTGTCATTTCATCAATTTCCTCGTGGTTGGAGTCCACTGCTATAGATCCATTGTGATCCCTTGGGGGTGTTAAACTATTTTGTTCTTTCATGTTGCCAGGGTTGCAGGCCTGGTGGAAGCTCTGGAGCTACAGGGCCAGAGCCTTGCACTCAGGTGCAGTGAGAGCTTCAGAGCTGGCTCTGGGGATTACAGGGGCAGAGCCACACAGATGGAGGGCTATTCTGCCAGCATAGAGACTGCTGACACCCAGTTGTGCAGGGTGGGGTTTGTCTTAGTGGCCCAGGGACCACGTAGGCAGGCCAAAACTGCTGGTCAGCCAAGGTTATCCCCCCCACCTAGGACCTGATGAGGCCATCGCCCAAGCTTCCTAGGTGGTGCCTGTTGCATCTGAGGCTCCTCCTCTGCTTAGATCCCATGCAGGGGGGAGGCATGGTTAGTCTCCAGTCACAGGGCAGAGCATGGGGGAGTGTCTGTTCTGTGCTCCCTCCCTGGCCCAGTGGGGTGATGCAAAGGCTACTGCTGGAAGGCTGAGACCCGAGCGGACCTGGCGCAGTGTACCACAGTGATCACAATGGTGATGGGTTTATTGTTGCTTGAAAGAATTGTCTTTTCTTTTTCTTTTCATCTTTTAATTTCTGCAATACAAACTTTTGCACCTCTCCCTCTAATTTAAAATATTTGTGGCCCTCATGAGTGTTATAGTACTGATGAAAATTGAATTTCTTCAATGTTGATATTTCAGTATCATAAGGCAAGCAAATCATCTTATTTTTTTAGCAGAAATGAGATAATATTGCAATTCCCAATCCTCATTAAAAAATCTCTTTTCTTCCTTCAGCATTCTCTTGGTCTTCTTTGACATGATGGGCTGTTAAGAAGACAGCATTAAAAAATACGGTCAAGCTGTGAAACTATTTGCAAATTCCACTTCAAACAGAAACACAGTGCACCATTGTCAAAAGCTGGTAACACACTGGTGCACTCAACCCCATAAACTCTCATCAAACAGCCTCATGCCGTAGTGATGCCAGTCAGGCAGGGGAAGTTAGAACTAAATCATGAGCATGGCAGCAGTCAATTTAGCTCTTGTGGCTTACTAATGTTCTAATTGTGCCAGTCAATCTGGGAGGATTATTTTGTTGAAACTTATTTTATTCTTTGATATTTTAAATATGTTCATTTATAAAATAAAATAAAAATATAAAAGACAAATAAATATGTACTAATAAAAACAAAAGGATTTGTTCTATAAAATTTGGATTCAGTCAAAAGGTCTCACTTAAGGACCTGGAAGGCCAGAGGTTCCCAACTCCTGCATGAGGCTAGCTTCCTTGATACTTTTAGCCTTGTGAAAGTTAACAAAAATCAAGCCCCTGTAGGTACTTCCAGTTACTGGATTTTTACTCCTGCCCAGGCTTTGAAGAAGCTGCAATTCACTGATCTGATCACTGTGGAAGAATCATTGCGTATCTCTGTCATTATTTATCCTTTAGCTTATGGGCAAAAGAGAGGGAACCCAGATGCAGTCCTGAAAGCAGGTCAAAGTGTGGGAGTCCGGTGCAGAACCAAGGGCTGTTCACAGCCCCAGGCTACAGGGGAAGAGAAAAACTTTAACAGGGAAAAAACTATAGGTCTGAGAAATAAAGAGGTAATCCAGAGGGCTGTGGGGAGATTGGATTAATGAAATGAACATGGAGGTACTAGTAGGTCAAGGGATAGTTTGAGACTAATTTCGCAAGGGTTCTTTCTAGAGACTTTCTGGAGACAAACATGGAAGGATAGAAATGCTTGGGGTAAAAGTTGCCCTCTTCAGGGCAATCCAAGCAGTTTCTTCTCATAGAATTTCCCAGTTGTGTCCTTTCCCAGCACACAGCTCAGAAAAAAAAATTCAAAAAGGTGTCTTCTCTCCTTATACCTTATAACAAAATTTCTCTAAAATCCTCAAGTTTTACCTCGATGTCCCTTCACCCTTGTCACCAGGACATAGGGGGGACATAAAGCATTATACCTGTCATGTGGATATTTTCACTACCAACATCATATTTAAAACAGAATGCAATCTAATTAGTCAATGAGCAGATTTTTAATCCAGATATGATTTATAAAAAGGAAAAATGGCCACATAGAAGTGAAAGAGAAACACAGGCCAAGATGAAAATTAATAGCCTTATTTTGGTATGCTTATTAACAGGTCACAAGAAGAAACCTAATAATAGTTGTCAGGATCAACAGCATTTTTTTTCCAAAATGGTGCCAGGGTGTGGTACAGAGGGTTAGCCTGGGAGTCATATGAAACCAGGTAGGAATTTCTGTTCTGTCATTTAGTAGTTCTATTACCCTGGAAAAATGACATAAGCTCTCAGCTTCAATAAAATGAAAGCAATCATAATACCTATCTTGCAAAGTCATTATTAGGATTAAATGAGATAGTGTGTGTAAGGTGCTTAGCGTAATGTCTGTCATAAACTTGGCATGCAGTGAATGCTACCTTTCTTCCTTTCTTCCCTCCAACCTGTGATACCATCACTTCTGCTGAGCCTTCTCCAACCTTTCTGCCATCCTTCTTCCATGCTGCTGGCCACATGCATGCCCTTTTCTCCTCTCCTCAGCTCCCCAATCTCTGGAAAACCTCAATTGCTACAGTTATCATGTGTTTCATAATTGGACATTATTTTTTTAATTAATAGAAATAATGCATTTAAAGAAAGTGTCTAGTGAAGTTAACAGACCTGGTTCATCACTAGCGTTTTTTTTTTTAATTATTTCAGCATATTATGGGGGTACAGATATTTAGGTTACGTATGTTGCCCTTGTCCCCTCCTCTCCCCCTAAGTCCGAGTTTCAAATATGTCCATCCTACATTCTATTTTTTAAAACAAAGACAATGACTTCCATTTCCAATAATGGCTTATTAGAACTAAACCTTCAGATGAATGCAACTAAAAATGTTGGATAAAATATTTAAAATATCTCCTGATAA
>CAUYSK010007758.1:0-21896 GCA_963575035.1 Avahi laniger | reverse complement strand
TTGATAGGGTCGTTTGATTTTTTCTTGTTGATTTTCCCGAGTTCTAAGTAGATTCTGGTTATCAGCCCTTTATCAAATTTGTAGCATGCAAAAATTTTCTCCCATTCTGTAGGTTGTCTGTTTGCTCTTGTGACAGTTTCTTTGGCTGTGCAGAAGCTTTTTAATTTGATCAGGTTCCATTTATTTATTTTGGTTGTTGCTGTGATTGCCTTTGGTGTCTTCTTCATAAATTCTTTGCCTAGGCCAATGTCTAGAAGAGTTGAAAATAACATGAATTTTTGACTCATCCATGGTTTCACAAAAATTGCTCTTAAAAACATTTTGCAAGATAATCATAAGCCAAAATGTGTGTTTGAAATACTGGGGATGTATTTTCACAATGAAAATTAAACAAGAAGTGTCAAAGTGAAATGTCAGAAATATTGACTATCAAACTTAGTGCTTAAAGAAATTGGACATTCCGTACTTAATGACCTAATATTTGTTTCCGTAAATTTCAAGTTTTATATATTTTTTTCTCTTGTACAATTACTTGAATGCATGATTTTCCAAGTGTCAAAACACTCACTGTAACTGTTGAGAAAAAAGGAAAACGTGATATAATAACATAATTACTAATTTTTAAGAGTATGTAATCTGAAATGTGCCTCATTAATAATAGAACAGAAAAACATTCCCTTGTAGTCTAATCTAAATTTAAAAAACAGCAATTTATCTGATAGTCTACCTCCAGCACAAAACTAATTTATTCTATCATTGATTCCAGGTAACAAGAAATGGAGTTGATAGACTGTCATTCTCAGATAGCACAAGTGAAATTTTAAATTTTGATTTTAGGTTTAGTCTGAATCAGGGGTGCTTGGAGTGTGAAGTTAGGGTTTCAGTATTCTATACCCAATTCCATTACTAATATACTATGCAGTCACATGGTTAATCACAAGAATAAGTCACATGATATCCAAAGGCATCCATTTTGTCATTTAGAAAAAATAATAAGGAGTAAATTGTTATGTCCCATATGGCAGAGCTAATGACATAACTTTTGTTTAGGTTTTGGATGTAGTTTGTTTGGGTACCTTGCATTTCCGGTGCATACCTAGAAGGAATTGATTAAGTACATTTTGAATAAGTAAATAAAAATGAAGCAATAGCATAACTGTAAACTTCATGAGAGCAGGGCCCATATCTAGTTTGTTCACTACTGTATCCTCAGTATTTATCAGAGTACTCCATATCTGGTAGAAGAATGAGTCGATTACAAATACCTTTGAAGAATATCAGCAACCTAGTATGTTTTACACAATTAAATCCAAGATTATATCTCATTTCTGGGGACGGGGGAGGGAACTTTTTACAATGGGATTGACATTTCAAGTTGATTTTCCCTTTTGCATCAATAATCGAACTGAAATCACTAAGACAAATTGGTCATTGCAGGATATTCAAGAGCAATAGGCTGCCATGCACATTGGTGACCAGTGCCCAGAGGACACATGCCAAAGTGTATGATTTCCAGATTCTCTACTTAAGGGAACTAAAATTCTACCTGAAGGCTTCCTTGCGTGTGTTTCAGCAATAGCTGTGTAATCACTTCATTTGCCGCCATTGTTTACTTGGGGCCATAAGTGGAATAATTGCTTCTGTTGAGGATTCAATGTCTTCTGTTTTCTTCTGCCTGGATTACCTTGATCAATCCTAAATTCTGGAAGCTTTAATCAAACATCTCCCTGGTAAAAAGGGAACACTGCATTTTGCTGTAGATGTTAAGGAAGAATTCTTGAAGCTGAGGAAATTTTCAGTCTACTTGTCCTTTTTATTTAGTCATCGTGATTTTCACTTTAAAATATTGAAATAAAACTACAAACAATTCTAATTGGTATTTGTTTATATTTAGCTATTTTTTAATAAAATTTACTATTAATAGTTTATTAGAAAGAAATATTGTTCCTTTCAAACATTCTGTAGTCAAAAAGTGTGCTGCTTTTAGAAAGAGTAATTTGATTATGCCTAGAACCAAATTGTTTTCCAAAGAAGCACATAATCAATTTTACAATGAAAATCTATGAAAAAATGAGATCTTCTAAATTGTGCCTTGCAAGGAACTTATGAGACATACATCTACTCCAAAGAGGTAAAATGTTCTCATTTGCTATAGTTCTTCACTGTGGTAAACCCTAGTGCTCCCGAACGCTTAATTTTACCTTTTACAGGGTAGTGATTTGCTGTAAATGTGAGCTTTAGTCAGTGATATTGAGGCCAGATAGGAAGTAGGTAGGCAGAGAGCCTTGATGTTTGACAATACCACAGGTTAGGAATTCTTCTCAAAGAAGTTCTGGGGTGGTTCTCCTCTTTGAAACTAGTAACACTTATTTGTGAACCAAATCTGAAGTGATGCAGGGTCTGCTGCAATTAGAAGAAAATAAAAAAGAACATTGAAAACTGCCTACTGCCTACTCCTTCGATTGGCAAAAAGTATCCTGGTACATTATTTATCATGCTTGATTCTATTGTTCAACTCAGAAATAGCTGTCATAACATGCTTTTCTTTTGATGGAAGCCTTCTGGTTGGTCAAAGACAAATTCATAGATTCCTATCAGTAATGGGCCTTGGAACAATTACTTCTAAAAGTTCTCTCTTTCATGTGCAATTATGTGTTGATCAGTTAATACCAATTTGATGGTGAGTACATGTGCGGGGAGGGGAGAGAAGGGGACAGGTATATGCATACACAAAGAGTGCAATGCGCACCACCCGAAGAATGGACATATTTGAAATTCGGACTTGGGGGTGGCAAGGGCAACATATGTAACCTAAACATCTGTACCCCCATAATATGCTGAAATAAAAAAAAAAAAGTTCTCTCTTTCAAGAGAATTGACCAGGAGTTGGCAAATTTTTTCTGTAAAAGGCCAGATATAAGTATTAGGCTTTGCGAGTCATCTAAAACTTACAACAACTACCCAGCTCTGTCATTACAGCATGAAAGCAGTGATAATACATGAATGAATGTGTGGTTCTGTTCTAATAAAACTTTATTCATGGAAAATACAATTTGAATTTCATATAATTTTTGCATGTCACAAAATACTATTATTCTTTTGATTTTTCAGCCATCTGACACCATAGAAACCATTCTTAGATTGCAGACCATACATAAAGAGGTAGAAGGCCAAATTTGGTCCATGGATCATAGTTTGCAAACTCCTACAGTAGACCAAATGATTTTTTACTATAATCTTTTCATCACTCTCACCTTTCATACCTCTTACCACTTTCCATTAAATGAAGACAAAACCAAGTCTTGCCTGAAAATAAAGATGGAAGCCATTAGATGACCCATAGATGTATTCTAATAATTCTAATCAATCTCTTATCTCAACAGATGGCATTGACAACACTATTATCATAACAGAATCAGATCAAATGAAAGGCGCGGATCAAAGAATCAGAGACTAGGAGGTACTGCGCATCTTCTCCAGCACGTATGTCCCTAACAGGTCCAACAACTGGAGTTTATGGATCAAGGTATGACTAAGGCTATTTTAGAAAAACACTATACTGCTAAAACTATTAATATATGATTATGTATCATGAATAATCACGACTCAATTCTCTGTTAGTGAAAGGCTTGGCTCTGTATGAAACTACCATGTTAGGAGATATGGTCAAGGTCTCTTTTGTTGTGGGTACAAATGAAAACAAGATCTACTTATTTTTTTCTGTGACTAAAACTATTAATATTTTATAGAATTGGTCCAGTCACTTTTTAATTTAATAAATATTTATTGAAAAACCACTATATGCTGCACACTGTTCTAACCATTTGATACATATGATTTCATTGAATAACTTGCATCAATTTCCATTTTTAATATGAATAAACTAAAACTCATAGAAGTTAAATGACTTGTCAAAGGTCACATAAAAATATGCAGCAGAACTGCAATTCAAATGACTGGTCTGTTGCCTGGAGGTCTTGAGATCTCTCAGAATTACTGTACTGCTGGGTCCAGTACAGGGCAGTAGCCTGTTCAAAAACAAAACAAAACAGAACAAACAAACAAACCAAAAAAACCCACATAATATAGGAGGTTTGAAGATTGGGCTGATCAAAAGTGAAGAAAAAATTGGAGTAAGGGTTCCTTTCTCTCTGCATCCATGCCAGCATCTATTGTTTTTGGACATTCTAACTGGGTAAGGTGATATCTCGTTGTGGTTTTAATTTGCATTTCCCTGATGATTAGTGATGCCGGGCATTTTTTCCTATTTATTGGCCATTTGTCCTTCTTCTTTTCAGAAGCTTCTGTTCATGTCTTTTGCCCACTTTTTAGTAGGTTGTTTTCTTCTTAATGATTTGCTTGAGTTTGTTGTAAATTCTGGATATTAGCCCTTACACTATTGGTGGGACTGCAAATTAGTACAACCCTTATGGAAAACAGCAACTTTTTTTTTTAATTTCAGGATATTATGGGGTGACAAACATTTTGGTTACATGTTATGACTTTGCCACATCCAAACCATGATTTGAGGGATGCACTTTCCCCTGCTACAATGCTCACTGCATTCATTAGTTGTGAGTTTCCCCACCCTCAACCCTCCAACCCCCCAACGTCCAAACAATATTACTACTGTGTGAGCACCTTAGTGTTGATCAGTCAGTGCCTATTTGATGGCGAGTACATGTAGTGCTTATTCTTCTGTTCTTGTGATACCTCACTTCGGAGGATGGGCTCAAGCTCTATCCAGGAAAATATAAGAGGTGCTAGATCACCGTCATTTTTTATAATTAAGTAGTATTCTATTGTATACATATACCACATTTTATTAATCCACTCATCTTTATCTTGGTCTATAACACCAATATAATTAGACATTATAGGCATGTGTCTTCAAATCTCAGCTCCAATACTTTTTAATGAAGTGACATTTTTAGTAAATTGTTGATCTTCTCATCTATGCAAGACAGATCATAAATAGAACCTGCCTCATAGGATCATTGCCAGAATTAGAATTAATGCTTATGAAACAACTAGAACAAATGATGCTTACACATAACAAGGGCTAAATAAATACTAGTAATCATTATTATTGTTATTATCATCATCATCATCACCTTTGGGAATTCATGTTAAAGATGAGGATACTAAAGCCCAGGAGAAGTGATTTTCTCAAAGTCACAGAGCTAATTAGTGACTTGAACACAGATCTTCTGACATCTAAGTCGCTACTCTTTCTGTCACAGAAAACTGCCGTCTTCCTTCCTGGGTAAATAGAACTTGATAATTTTTGTGTAATGTATAAAATATCCAGGAGGAGCAGAACTCCTCCTTTTCTATTTTGAAAGGATGATTCTTGCTAATGGGAAATTTGGCCTCTTCTTTCTTTCATGCCTGGGGATGGAGGTGCTCCTCTGCCACCGCTTGCCCATGGACCTATCTGTAGGTGTTAATTACTATTGATGACTGTGTTCAATGGGGTTTGATGCTACCTCAGCCTTCACTGAAGAGCTCTTGCAAGATTATTGTCCAATGGCTATATCCTTTCCAATGTACTTCCTATGTCACTAATCTCTCTGAGACCAAATTATAAACCAAATAGTTAATATTTCTTAATGAAACATTGAGTAGATTTTAGAATAATAGTATAGTTTGGAACAACAGAGGTTGGAACTCTAACCAAGTAGTTCCTTGTGCCAAACAAGGGGAGGTCTATTTAGGTTTGAGCTTTTGAAGAGGAGAATGTTCCTGTTCTACCTATCTCTCAACTCACTGCTCACCTCCCCTTCCATTCCACATAGCCACCACCCTTTCAAGTCCCCTAGATTTGTGTCTTGCCCCCCTCCATCAGAAAATCCTACCTTTTTCACAGGAGGACAAATTTTTGTCCCTTAGTTCCTTATGAAAATCTCAGGTTTTGGCCAAATGATCATTGAGATTCTCCTCTGCTTCAGAGAACCCCAGGGTGGTGGCGGGGGCTGCCTCTCATTCGGTCAAGTCTTTTTGACTCAAGTTCAGACTTCCTAACAGGGAGAGCTGGGCTTATTTCCTTACTAGATGCCCTAAGAATTAAGAATTAGAGATAATCTAATATCATACCTAAAAATGATATTTCTGCTAGCAGAAGGGCTTTGCTCTGGCTCCTTAAATGGAAAGACAAGCACCACATGTACTCACCATCAAATTGGTATTAACTGATCAACACATAAATGCACATATAAGATTAACATCTATTGGATGTTGGGCGGGAGGGGGAGGGAGGAGGGAGGAGGGAGGAGGGGACGGGTATATGCATACCCACAGAGTGCAATGTGCACCACCGAAGAATGGACATATTTGAAACTCAGACTTAGCGTGGGGAGGGAAAGGGCAACATACGTAACCTAAACATCTGTACCCCCATAATATGCTCAAATAAAAAAAAGAAAAATAATATGACATTATAAGGATAAGAAATATTTGCTTCTTTTAAAAGTCTACTTTGTATTATAAAACTGCCATCTCAAATATTTCTCAAGGTGAAGACCATTCAACTGGGCAAATCCATAAGAATAAAATTTCCTCTGCAAGTAAATCATTTAGGTAGGTATCTTTGGAATATTTGGATAATGATATCCAGAATGTGGCATTCCTCTTGAGTCATCCAGTCCTGTGTGCCATGAGGTATTTTGATGTAAGTACTATAAAAGCTTATTCAATAATTATAGAATTAATCTGGATAATTCACCATTTTACAGCTAGTTATATTAATCAGACTAGTTCTACACTAGCAAAATGAAGGTGATGAACCAAGTTAATTATCTGGACTATTCAAGTCAATATATTTCAATTGCTTCTGTTTCCTGGACATTTCAAGTGAAAGGCTATTTTGAATAATTTTCTCACTATAACATTTCTCTTTGACAATGAAGCCCTTAAAGTTTTGGGTCCAGTAAACATTACATCTGTCACAGGCATAATGGAAAAAATGCTTATGGACATTGGTGCCACACTGCTTTATCAAGCCTCCTTTAGTGCCATGTTGAAGCCTCTTATTGAGATGCATCACCATTTCCTTAGAAAACAAGAATGAGGCCTCTGATAAAGACAATGAGTGCACAGAAAAAGATGAGTGGAGACAAAACCACTCTTTTCTCTTCGTGAGAATAAGGGGCACTGACTTTACTGGCCTTAATAACTATCACTAGGCATAAATTGATTTGCTCCCTTCTTTATTTTGTAAGTTGCAGTGAACTGACTAACGTAGAAGTACAAGATAAGCAGAGTCTATTGCAGACAACGTGATTAAGTAGATCAAGGGTGCTTTGGGTGCTCTGTCCCTCTTTCCCTTGTTTTGCTTTTCCCAGTGTTTTCCTTGACATCCAGGAGCACTTCCCTTAGCTGTACGATGCCTCCTTTCGTATCTGCCTAGAGCATTATCACCCTAGGGCCTGATTCTTCCTGAACATATTTCAGGTAATGTGGTTGATAACCCATAATCACTAAATGTAATAACCTTTCCAAAAACTATATTTACACTGTCCTTCACTCAAAAGAGTGAGTCAGATAGGCTTTCCAGTTATTGTAGTAAAGTCAGTGGGAAGGAAACGAGGTCAGGGATGTCTTCCTAGTACCTATCAACTCATCCCACAGAAGTAACTGCCTAACTTATTTATGCATAAATGATGAATCCAGAGGCTGTGCTCACCATACAGAAAAACATACAGAGGAACATGGAGCATCTGGATATATATCTTACTATGTTCAGTTTCTTGGAATTTGACCTTATATTTATATAACCACATTTTAACCTTAACCAGAAGACTTTTTCAGGCAGAGTTTAAGAATTAGTGCTTTTCAAACATGAATAATATGGAAAATCTTTTTAAAACGCAAATTTAGACTCAGTCTGGAGTGGCACCTCAGTTTCTGTATTTCTAACAAGATCCTAGATTATGGAGATACTGCTGGTCTGTGTAACACACTAAACAGAAAAAGTCTTCTATAGAAGGTGTTCTCAAACTGGATTCCATGGAGCATAAGATTCTGTGAAAGTGCCTCAAGGATTAACTCTGAGGGGTGAATGGGTAGCCAAGGACGCGAAACTCTGAACAGTTCCTCCCTCATTGTTTTTATAAAATATGTTTTACTTTTATATGCTTAATATAATGTGGTCCTATATAAGATTTTTTAAGATAGAAAATTGGGTTTGGTTGCTAAAAATACAAACAACAAGAATAAAACTCTAGTATTTCTTGAAATTAATATCATTCAATTGGGCCAATTTATAAGAATAAAATTGCCTCTGGCAGTGAAGCTTTTAGGTAGTTATCTTTGAGATATTTAGATACTAATGTGAGTTCCATGATTAAACTCAAAATTCCCTGGTGAGTCTATCCATACGAAGAAAAGGGTTTTCTAAAATAGGTAATATGATATGGCTATGATTTAGTACTAGCTAATTTGTTATTGTAAGGGAAAGAAGATAGAAATAGGTATCAGGAGATCTGCCTTTTAATTTTGGCTCCGATACTAACATATGGATGACCTTGGGCAAGTTCTCACCTCTCTAAGTATGTCTTTTTGTTAGTAAAGAAAGA
This sequence comes from Avahi laniger, assembly GCA_963575035.1. Taxonomy (NCBI): domain Eukaryota; kingdom Metazoa; phylum Chordata; class Mammalia; order Primates; family Indriidae; genus Avahi; species Avahi laniger. Next base: position 13,320 of record CAUYSK010007758.1, on the reverse strand, counting down.
AAATTTTCCTTATAGGAAATACTCCACAAGATTGTTTGAAGATGGAATAAAATGATAGGTAGACTGTTACAGGGCCAGGGAAGAAGCAGGGAGAACTGTTAGGAGTATTGCAATAATCCAGGTAACAGATGATGTTGACTTGGCTAGCATAGTAAATGTGAAGGTGGTGAAAGGTCATATTCTAATATTTTCAAAGAAAAGATAACAGGATTTGTCAATGAATTAGATGTGGAATGACAGAGAAAGAGAATATTTAATTGATCAAAGTAGTTTTGACTTGGATTATTTTTTTAAAAAATTGCCCTGCCAGGAAATAATGCATTCAAAGTAATGAATTTTGCTTACATTGATGTAAAAAGCCAGATTTCTTGTTTCCAGGGAAGCAGGAAATATTCACTGTGAGGCAGAGCCCAGAAGATACCCATTGGCTTGTGTGACTTTTTGCCAGATACACATTGATTCCTATTTATCTCTGTTCCTTTTCCTGAACTGAAGCTTGTTTTCTAGAAAAACAGCAGGACTCTTACTGAGGGGACCATTAGACCTTATGAAATTTGATAGATCATTAATCCAGGATGAGGATTCACTTCTTGGATGCATTTGAAAAAAAAATTGAACTGAGCTAGGCTGATATTTTTGAGAAGTACATTGTATCTTTCCTCAGCTGTATGTGAGAACTCTGTATTCAGTTATCTAGTCAGTGCCTCCTCAAGGTTGTTGCATTCTTGAAGATAAAAGTCAATGAAAGCTAATTCTCCTCTCAGATGTACTTCACTTTCCATAACCATTGTGCTGCTGAATATTGAGTTATGGGGAAAGGATCGATATATCTTGGTTTACTTATAAATCAATTCCTATGTTAATCATCTTTCTGTGTATCAAAAAAAAATGTTTACTGAGTTCCTACTAGATGTTAGGCTAAAAGCCAAAGATTCAATGAAATGTAAGACAGTGTTTACCTGTAAAAATACACAATCTAGTCTAATGTATGGCACAATAAATGAGCACATATAATATTGCATCAAATTATTTAAAAAATATATGCACAGGGTGTTATGAGATCAGAGAGGAGGGACACCTAACCAAGACTGAAGGTTCAGATATGGCTTCATGGAGGCAGTAATTTATGAGCTGAGTTAGCCAGGTGAAGAAGGAGACAAGGGAGAAGATCATTCTTCTAGGCTGACAGGGCTACGTGTGCAATGGCATGGGGGTGTAAGAATGTGGCATGTTTGAAGAACAACCAAGAGTTGAACATGGCTGGGGTTAAGAGTGCCTGTGAGGTAAGTCAGAATATGAGACTTGAGAGAAAAGCAGAAGTTATATAGTGAATGATCTTATTTGCTAAGCTAAGAAGTTTGGGTTTTATAAACAATGATAGTATTTATTAAGGTTTATTTTTGCTAGGTACTATTATATACACTTTACATGCATTATGTAATTTAATACTCACAATAACACAGCACAATGTTATCACTATTTTATCGATGGAGAAGTAAAAGCTCAGAGAGACCACATAGTTTCCCAAGATCATTAAGTGACAGATCTGGGATTTAAATACAACTGGTTTATTCTAGAGTTCTTGCTCTTAACCACAAACTCTATAGCCTCCATTAAACCCGAAAGCCATGAAGAACATATAGTGGGTTAAAGATGGCCACAGATTCTTTGACACTCCTCCCATTGAGAGGCTGAGTTTATGCCTTCTTCTCTTGACTTTCAATCAGCACTGCGAATGCTTTAACCAAAAGTGCCTAGAAAAAGGGATGCTTTGACAATTTCCAAGCCTAGACCACAAGAAACTGGCAGCTTCTACTTCTTGTCTTTTGAAATACTGTCTCTGGAAATTCTGAACCACCATGTACATAGTACATCTACTTTGAAGTTGCCATGCTAGAAAGTCTATGTGTAGTTGCTTCAGTTGATAGTTCCAGCTGAGATTCTAGTCATTCCTGCCAAGACAACAGCTGTACAAGTGAAGCCATTTTGGATCATCTAGAGCAGTCTATCTATCTGATGAATACTCACTAAATGACCTTAGGTGGTATCATTTGGAGCAGAGGAATCTAAAGCTCTGCTTTAGATCCTGACCCACGATATCATGAGATGTGATATAATGGTGGTTGTTTCAAGCCAGAAAATTTGAGCATAATTTGTTGTGAAGCAGTACATAATAGACATAGACGCAGCACTGAACCCTATTAAATTTACAAGAAATGTTTATCTGACCTAAAATACCTTGCACATAGCAAGCACACAATAAATGAATGAATAGACCCAATGGGTACACTAGAAATTTATAATTTATACATTTTATGTATGTATGTGAAACTGGGAACCCTATAGATGTTGCTATGCTGACAAATAAACCAGTACTGGGTGGTCTGAGAGATTCATCTCTCCATCATCCCTTGGAGCTTGCCCTTTTCTTACGTGTCACATTGTTAGGAGATTTTGTAAGAAGGAGCTATTTTTTGAGCTGTTGTAGCCACCAGCATCTCACTCCCTAGAGGTCAAATTCCTACTTCCTTCCCATTCTTGGCATGTGTTTTTGGTACATTATTTCCTTTGTAGTTTCTCTCAGCTTTCTGATAGAACAGAGAGAATGAGGGATTTGAGAAAAGTGAAGCAGTTCCCTAAGTTCACAAGTTGTTTTCAACCAAATGTCAGTTTTGTCAGGTGAAGTAAACTATGATATGCAACATCTGAGTACTGGATCAATGTTCAGATCCCCAAATGCCCACTACAACTTGGAATATGAGGCATGAGGGCATACCTGGTTGGATAGCAACCTCGACTTTTTCCCTTCAAAAAAGTCCCCAAATACAGATCCGCATCCACTATCAGAATATACATTTTAAAAGACTCCAAATACATATTAATGAACCACAAAATGTACTTTAAAATGTCAAGGGTCTGGTTTTAAAATGCACAACATTTAATTTGGAGTGGAATTCTGGAACTCCTAAATTTTGGGAAGAACACAAAAGTGTGAGTGATATATTTAGTATCTGCTTGTTTTGAAATCTCTCGTATCCTATAGGTATAAGATAGATTTCCTTTTGAAAGAGACTTTATCCCTTCCTGCTAAAATGACAACTTTCTTTTTTTTCCCTTTCTTCTGTCTCTCCCTCCCTCCCTCCCTCTCTTCCTTCCTTCCTTCCTTCCTTCCTTCTTTTCCTTTCTTTTGTCTTCTGTTTCAAGCACTGATCTATTTCAGAAGAATGAAGGTTTATACTGTATATCAATCATTCACTTTTCACTAGCTCAAAGGCATGTCTTTGCCAAGACAGCTTTCATCCTTTCCAGCAACTGAAATGAAGCAAGTAATGTCACTCTACTTTCTGGGATGAAAGTAAAGAGATTCATCTAAAGTGCCAAGTAAAAATGGGTAGAAATGGACACAGGCTGCACTTTTGCTTATCTTTCCAGTCCAGGCAATGAGACAGATCCCTTGCCCTCTGTCATAGAAAACAAAGAGAATTTGTCGAGGCAGGGCAGAAACAGTTTTTAAGAGTGGATTAGAAAAATAGCAGTATTAACCACTGTAGCTCAGTGGAAGCTAGAACCGTGCTGTCAAACTTACTCTTTTGGGTCACCAAACCAAAACTAGTTCAGTGGGAACATCCCTGGATAATGGAATACACAGTGGTCTAAGAGTAAATAAGTAGCTTTGGAGTAAGCCAGGCCTGCTATGCACTTGACTCAGAGGCTCATTAGCTGCTGTGTGACCTTGATCAACTCACTGTACTATTCTGAGCCTCAGTTTTCTCATCTATAAAATGGGGATAATTTCTTTGTAGTTTACATAGATTCTTTTATATTTTTGAATGACAGTAATTAGTTTGAAGTCAGTCGCTTACTCTCCCTTCAAATGTGTTTATTTGTACATATTGAGACTGCAAAGACACAAGATGAGAGGTATCTTTCCTTTTTTATTACTCACCAAACATAGCTACTATTTTCTCTTGAATATTCATAATCCTTCAATTAAATTAAACATTTTAATGATTCACAGTTTTCCAATCGTATAACTTTCTTCTGACTCCTTCAGTATCCTCTTTAATGGAATTTACTTGTTTATAATTCGTTATAATCCCTTTAACTCTCAATTTTCTTGGAAAATAGAGACAAAATATATAATGTATAGGTTTGGGGGGAAGAATTAAGATAAGAGATGAAAATGTCTAAAACAGAGCCTGGTACATAGCATGTGCTCAGGAAATGTTGGGTTCTATTTCCTTTCTTTGGTAGTTCCTTTCGAGTAAAATTGTAGCATTCTTCATGTGTGGATATGTGCTCTTTCTGTCATAGTAATAATGGGCCTAAGACTTTTTGAATTTAGCATCACATAAACTGGAGACATCTGGTCAGGATCTGGGTAGAGCTTAAGAATAAGATTAAAAAAATTATCTTGATGCATAGAAGACCAAACCTATGGCCTTGGCTTTTTATTCACTTTTTTATTACTATACAGGAAAAGGCAGTAAATCAATGCTTTGGATGATCTCATGGATGATAGGTATGTTGGAGTAACAATTTACCCTGTTATTTATTATGGCAGCCAGGCACTAGCCCATTTTTCCTTCTTGAAGGTTAGTGCCAGATTCTTTAAAGCCTGCCTAGAAATAAAGGAGCAGCATGTTTTGTCGGGAATGAAACCCTGAGAGAGCTGCCGAGACCACAAAAGAAGAAGGGAGGAATATTTAGGACTGACTTTGTTCACTTTCAGTGAAAATTTGTTCACCTTCTTATGGGATTCAGAATGAGTGATTCCCACAGATAAGAATATAGGTTACCAATGTGTGGTCAAGCTAAACACGCTGGCTAAGCTAATGACTTTTGGAAGCTTCTCATGGAATATAGCCGCTCACTGCTGGCTAAGCTTATGTCTTGCTGTGAGATTAACAGTTTTTTGGAAGGTGTTGGGAGAATGCCAGAAAAGAACACAATACCCAACTCCAAAAATTCTAAGCTTTTTCTGAAGTGCAATGGAAACAGTTGATTTTCTGAGGTTAGAGGGAACCAAATAAATCCCAGGCATGCTATCCAAACAATCAAAATTGATGACCTCTCTTTTCTTGCCCCTCTGTCACTTCTTGATGCTACACTGGAAGAGAGTGGACAGAAAGGAAAATTTTTAAGGACACATTCGAATAGTTCACTCAACTTCAGTGAGAAGATGAAAATCGTCACTTGAGGCTATTTTCTGAGCTCACTGGGGGTTCTAGAAGAATTTAGCAACTGAGTCTGATAAAATCTAGGAATATGTTAATGTCAAGGCCTAAACTTAGAGCATTCCATTGATATCTTTCACCTCAGTAAATGAACTAATTTTTCTTGCCCTTTTTCCTATCCCATGCATTCTAGTACCAAATTATCAGTGGTCTACTGTTGCTTATATTAGGCCATGCCTGCATCTCTGTTGGTCATTCATTTATTTATTCAACATCCATTTATTAAATACTTACTTTGCTTCAATCTCTTTATATTTTTTTAATTTCAGAAAATTATGGGGTACAAACCTTTTTTATTATTATTATTATTCCAAGGTATTGTGAGGATACAAACATTCTAGTTACACTTTATGACTTTGGATCACCCAAATGCAGGTTAAAGGCGTGCCCTTCCCTCCCTTTAGTGCTCCCCGTGTCCTTTAGTTGTAGATTCGCCCCCCTCTTTTTTCAATTTCTTGAGATATAAAGTTAGATTGTTTGAGATCTTTCTCTTTTTTTGACATAGGTTTTTAATGCTATAAACTTTTCTCTTGCAACTGCAAAAAAAAACCAAAAAACAAAAAAATCTTACAACTTGATCAAACCTTCGGTTTTGCCCTGTACTTCCTTTCTTAGGGGCCTCTGCCTCAAGACTAAACTTACTTTCCTTCTTCACCCATGATAAGGTGGGAAAGAAAGTTTCTGTTATCATTTTGACTACACAAAATTCTCTCTCATGCAACAGAAAAAAATTACTCTCTTTTCACTTTCTTTACCAAAAACACATCTTACTTACTTTACCACTCTATATATAGAATTCTCTCTGTTATACCTAGTAGTTTTAATGACAAATATTAAATACAATTGTAACTCTTAGTACCCTTAATTTCCAGTGAAAATCCTAGGAAGTATTTCGAACTGTTTTATGCCAGTATTTATAGATTAAATCTATTTCACAATTTTTAAAGAGATAGTTCCTCAAATTTTTGTTTATTAATGGATCTAAATATATTTAACTTTTCTATACATATGACTCAGATGTTTCATGATTACCTATTATTTAACATACATGACTTTACAATAAAGTTAATGAAATGGAATTTTGAACTGTGAAAAATCCATTTATAAACTTTCATCCCGCTTACATTTGTTTAATTTATTCATTCTTAACAATTATGCTTGACTAGTTCATTCAAATAAGCTAGGCATCATCTCAAGTTATTTCTTTATTATTTTTGCCTGTAAATGTCAAGCAATTGCCACTTAAGCAAAAACTCTAAAGTTAAATACATTGATATACAGCTGATTAGAAGACACAGTTGTTTTAATTAAACCAGCAAAATTAAACAAGTCTTATTTACCAACGCTTTACCCCAGTCATGTGAACTAAAAGGCATTTGAGTTAGTTCCTATTTTTCTGATAAGATATTTTATTTAAGTATTTACTTTTTTTTTCTTTTTGAGACAGAGTCTCACTCCATTGCCCTGGGTAGTGTGCAGTGGCGTCATCATGACTCACTGCAGCCTCTAACTGCTGGGCTCAAGCCATCCTCCTGCCTCAGCCTCCTGAGTAGCTAGGACTAAAAGGCAGGCCACCACACCCAGCTAATTTTTAGATTTTTTGTAGAGATGGGGCCTCACTATGTTCCCGGGCTGGTCTCAAATTCCTGGCCTCAAGTGATCCTCCTGCCTCAGCCTCCCAAAGTGCTGGGATTACAGGCTTGAGCCACCATGCCCAGCCAAGTGTTTACTTTTTCTGTAAGTCAATTAATTAGAGCTCTTTTCCATATTTTGGTAGTGAAATATCACATACACATAGCACATATAAACATATAGACATATACACACACAGACAGAAGCAGATTTTATAGCTTTATAAGGTTCTTCATTTGCTAGTTTTCAAATAGTTTCTCTCCCCTCTCTAGATGATCAAGCCCTAAACAACTGTTAGCTAGGCAACCCTAAATTTTTACTTCCAAAGACATGACTTGTAGGTGAAAGTTTATATCCCAAAGGCATAGAACTTAGATCTAAACATCATTCATTATTTGCTGGCATGGCTAAAGGCCAGTCAAGACCAGATTGTCAGGAAAAGTATTAAAATCTTAAACAAAGGTAAGGTTTGTAGAGGATGTTGGTACTTTGAGACGGGACTCTGCCAACTTCCTCATTTGCTGGCAAATTAATAAACTCTTCTTTCCTTCTCCTCAAAAAAAAAGAAAAAGAAAAAAAGGTTAGTTAAGTAAACTTCAAGCCAATGTCTGCCCATCATAAAGTTTCTAGTGGTTTGGGTGTAGCTAGGGAGATGCCCTCATAAATGGATATTTCCTTTACAGATGTAAATTCATTGCACAAAAAGTTTCAAAATAGCAGCTAAATGCCAACACAGCACACTGTGTGTTGAAGACCAACCTAGTTAGATAGGTGATCCCTTCCACTTAGCTGGTCTCTTGATTAGATTAGTGATATTAGGGCGGAGCCCTTAAAGACAAAGAAAACATTCTCTGTGTCTGGACTCAGCTCGGATAGCTCTGAAAAAGAAGTAAGCCTATTTTAATCTGAGGGCCTTTCTTTTATAAACAGCTTTTTCTTTGCAAACCAAAGGTCCCTTTTCAAGTGACTCACCAAAACCAATGAGCCTTAACCGGGAATGAACTAGGCACCTGCAAAGATGTTCGACACCATCCTCACAAGACCCAGAACCAGCCCCAAAGACAGCCCCAAGAGAGCGAAGCCCTACAAACTGAGTGCCCACACTTCCGTCTGGCCACATTCCCTGGATCTCAGCTTTTCAGCCGACCACCTCCGCATAAAGGCTCAAAAGTCCCTTAGCTCCACAGATGGACAAAGAGGAAACCAAAAGCCGTCCGTGACAGGAAATGGGTCAATAATAAATGGGTACCCCTGTGAACTAAAATAAAATCTTAAGCCCCCCGAGCCGACTGAATGGACCCCTTAATGGCCACAGGGACCCTGCCCCCACCAAAAAAAAACAAACCTTAAAGCCCAGTTGTGGGCCACGAGGAGAAGGGAGGTCAGACAAGCCTACCTAAGCCCCCTCCCTTTGGAAGTTGCTCTTGTAACAACAGGATACTAAACCATTTTTTATTCTATTTTTTTCCCCTCCCTACCCCCAAGATGCAAAATTATTAACAACTCTAAGGCATGTAAGACAAACTTTAAACCACATCTGCGGTCACCAGTTTACTTAACAGATCACTTGAGTCTTGATCTATGTCCAGTATATGTCTGGTGGCTTGTCTCTGATTAACAGACTTCCTCATCTTAATTTAAAACATTCTAAGCCTCTAGACAGTTTCATTTCTTTAACCAACTACAAATCAAAGAATCTTTAAACCCACACAAATCCTGTAATCCCCTGCTTTGCGAGGTCTTGCCTTTTCGGACAAACCAATGTACATCTTCCATGTATTGATTTACGAATTTACATGTAATTCCTGTCTCCCTGAAATGTATAAAACCAAACTGTGACCCAGCCACTGCGAGACCACTTGCTCAAGGATTCCTGGGTGTGGCTCTCTGGGCCATGGTTGCATATATTCGGCTCAGAATAAACCTCTTTAAATCATTTTACAGAGTTCGTTCCTTTCCACTGACATCACAAAAGGTCAAGAGTTACACAAGTAATTTCACAAGCAAAACTGGTTTCCTGACTGGGAATTGAACCTGGGCTGCAGCTGCAGAGGCGCAGACTTGTAGCCACTGGCCAATGGGGTAGAGAACTTTTGCAAACCCTGCAGAGAAAGCAGGCAGTCTGAGTATTTAAAGGACTTTAATTTCAGATCTGGAATGTTGTTTAGCTAATTCCCTGGATGTTAGCCTTTCAAACACATGATAAGGTTTATGTCTCCAAGAGACTGCAAAGTCCATCGGGCATTTAAAGGGTATTATCTGATATTGGGTCAATAAATCATTGGTGTCACTCATTAGGCCCGGTTTAGAAAAAAAAATTTCTTGGATCTGTATTTTTATAATTTCAGTAGTTTTATTCTTGTTCTGTAGTTGTTTCATTTGTTTGTTTTAAACTTAAATATTTTTCCCCCTTTTAAGAGAAGGAAATGTGTGCACTGTGGAATTTCAAAAATCTCTGCCTAAGAGATACGTGGGAGCCCAGGAAGCAAGTAGAAAGGGATGAGTTCAGATTACAGGGTAGAAGGAAAAGGAGCAGTTGTGAAAGCCGCTGAAGTCTTTTTCAAATCAGAAATAGTTTTAGGCTGGGCGCAGCGGCTCACGCCTGTAATCCTAGCTCTCTGGGAGGCCGAGGCAAGTGGATTGTTTGAGCTCAGGAGTTCGAAACCAGCCTGAGCAAGAGCGAGATCCTGTCTCTACTAAAAATACAAAGAAATTAATTGGATAACTAAAAATATATAGAAAAAATTAGCCAGGCATGGTGGCACATGCCTGTAATCCCAGCTACTCGGGAGGCTGAGGCAGGAGGATAGCTTGAGCCCAGGAGTTTGAGGTTGCTGTGAGCTAGGCTGACGCCATGGCACTCACTCTAGCCCGGGCAAAAGAGTGAGACGCTGTCTCAAAAAAAAAGAAAGAGTTTTAGACAATCTTTAGTTTTCCTCTTGCAAAGAAATGACTTTATCAGAGCCTCTTGTAGAAGCTTTTAAGTATCACTGAAAATAACAATCCAAGTTATTTTATTTTAGAGCTGGCTTTTTCTAATTCAATGCACAGATAAACTAGTTTAGGTATTTGGAAAGTATACCCCATTTTGGCCATTGTAACTTGAGGTAATTGCGAGTTATGTAAGACCCATTTTTTCTACACAGTTGCACGAATAGGTGTCGTAAGTATTCAATATAAACCTAGCTGGTGTTTCTAATGGTGGATCTCTCCTTAAGGAGGAAGCCTCAGCTATGCAAGTACAATTGCCCACAATTTAGACTTTTCTTTCTGAATGACCAAAAACCTAGTAGGCCTCATAAAGAGCCTGTTACTCTTTTGGTCACTCAAGAAAGTTTTGGATTTGTCAATGGAACTGAGCCTCAGATTGCGGCCAGTTCGAAAAATTACAATTTTTGCTGAAGCCACAAAGATTCACTTCTTCTTTTCAAAGAGGAACTGTTTTCTCCTTGACCAGATTTCAGACAAGAGGATCATGGCTGCAAACTCTAAGGTCAAGACAAACAAAGTCTCAACCTCACAGAAAACTGAAAATCACAAATCCGTGATCAGCAGAATCTCTTGAGAATAACAAACGTATTAATAACACCCACCTTTCAGAAGAGCTTCTGTTCCAACCCCGTCAAGTTAGGGATGAGGGTAGCTGGAATAAAGTCTGAATCCTCAACCTCGCCAAGAAGATTCATATCCAAGAGGGCCTTACCAGAAGGTCCATTGCCTCCAGTGTGGTCCAGTGAGCCAAAGTCATTCGTGCTGATACCGAGGGTCCCATTGCAAAGTGGCAGGGATCGCTGGAGGCCCGTTTGGGGTACCTCCTGGATCGCCAAAATGTCAACCTCAAACAATGAGATTCACAAAATTTGATTAAGTATAGAGTTTATTCGAGCCCAAGGCTTGAGGATGGGCCCCTGGGAGCACAGACGCAAGTAGTCCTGAATGCACACTCCCACTCCCCCGTGGCCATCCTCAAGCTTTAAGCTCGAATAAACTCTCCACTATACGTATTCATATGTACTGCATATTGCGATTTAAGGTTGACACCAGCTTTCAACTCTCCAGCCATCTTCCTTCCTGGACTGTCTTGCGGCTGCACCCTCCAGACGTGACGCCGCCAGCTAGGCTGGCACCTGTCCTGTCACTTCTCTAGCCTCACTTCCGAGGCCCTGCTCTTCCAAAGAGGTTTCCGGTTTGCTGATTCAGCTCTTTCCCAGGTGGGAGGATGCTCTGTTGCCAAGAGAAATGCTATTCTTACAGGCAAATTCATCGAAACGCGGGGGCACAGTCTTCGGCTCTGCGCAGTCAAGATGACCCCATGGCCAGGGGCTTGCCTGGTGAAGATCCAACCGTAGTACACAGCTGGATTGGAAACTGGGTAAATTGAAGCTGAGTTGAGGAATGAGGGGACCAGATGAAAATGACTACATCGTTGGGGCTAAACTAGAGGAAGAATGAATAGAATCCTTCCAACAGGATGGTTCTAACCTTGTGTTCTGAGGGGACTGAGAGGATATCCCAGGGGCAGGTCACAGGCCTTCCAGCTCCACCTCTGGGTGGCTGAGGCAGGCAAGGGTGCTGGCAGGGGACACGGGGGTCTGAACACAGAAAATAGCTCCGGGCAGTGGGAGCTACGAAAGGTTTGCAACGCTGGTCAGGCCCGGGCCTGAGCACCCGACTTCCGTCATGCCCCTGCCCGGGGCGGCTGACCAGAGCATTTGCTCCGGACTAGCAGCCTCGTCTCGCCTCGCCCTCATCTGTCTTCCCGGAATTTGAGATACGGAGAGGACTGGCGGCCACTCCGGAGCTTCTGTTATTTTAATGTAAACTCGTTGTAAACAACTTAAGAAATGGCTCGGCTCTTCTTTGCCTTTAAAGAGGTACAGGTAGCTGCTCAACCGCGCCTACATTGAGGGCCGCCTGGGTCCATGCCCCGGGGCTGCGGACCTCAAACTTGGCCCAATAAACTCCACTTATACTCGTTCCGCCTCAGGTTTTCTCTTTTAAGGCGACAGGGCCCACCCGGGAGCGGAAAGCCGGCACTCTCTAGTGCTCCCGCAGCGGGGCGAGCTGAGGCTCCCAGCCCCCGGCGTCCCGCGGAGAGCCCTAGGCGGGAGTCCCGTCCGCGGCCCCGCCCGCGCCCGCTCAGGCCCGCCGAGAGCGCGAGCGGAAGAGCGCCAGCAGGGGGCGCCGGGCTCCCACTCCGAGGGGCGGATGCCTCCCGCGCGCACTGCGTCCCGCCCCCGCTCAGGGAGCGCCTCGCCGGATTGGGTAGCGCCGCCACGTCGGGGGCGGAGAGAGCGTCGTCGCGTCCGGGTGACGTCTCCCGCGGGCGTCGGCAGGGTCGGCGGCGTCGGCAGCGGTGTCGGCGGCGGCGGCGGGTGGGAAATGGCGGAGTACTTGGCCTCCATCTTCGGCACCGAGAAAGACAAGTGAGTGAGAGCCGCCCGCCGGGGCTGTGGGCGAGGACATGGCCGGGCGCGGGGCGGCTGGGCGGTGGCGGGAGGCGCGGCGGGCCGGCGCGGGGCGGGGGAGGGGCGCGGCGGCGGGAAGCAGCGCGGGCCCTTCCGGCTCCTCGCGCGCCCGCCCGAGCCGCGCACTACCGCCTCGTGGGCCGCGCGGCGGGAGCGGGGAGCGGGGCGGCTGAAGCGCGCCGGCGGGCGGCCGGCTCCGTCTCTCGAGCCGCCGCGGGCGCGCCCTCTCTCCCGGGTCCCGGCCGCCCGCCCGTCAGCGCTCGGAAGCCGCCTCGCGTGTGCTGAAGTGTCTGACGGATCTGGGCCTCTCCGCTGTTAACACGTTTCCTCCAGCTTCGGACTTTTAATGTCACGTCGGGCAAGCCGACAAGCGACGTTAAGTCGCTAGATAACTTAGGGTCCTCAGTGCTGGGGTTTTACCCACTTAACAAGCTTCTTGCCTGTTTTAGCGATTATAGGGCCGGCGGTAAGGACATGCTGTGAAAAAGCATCACGGAGACTACTGGATTAACTAACCGTGAAAGACATAGTCTGCTCTTAAAATACAGCTGTTCCTCCATTTTCGGCGGGATTGCGTCCTGATAAACCCACCGTAAATCGTAAATGCATTTAATACCCCGAATAAACCCGTCATAAAAGTCGACAGATGTTAAGTCGGGGGCTGTCTGTAATTGAATATGCAATTCCAATATAAGGAAAAGATGTTTTGGTAGTGTTTTTTTAAAGTTGCTTGCCTTCCTTAGTCAATTATTAGGTTAAAAGTAAAAAATTTAATTTCGGCCGGGCGCTGTGGCTCCCGCCTGTAATCCTAGCACTCTGGGAGGCCGAAGCGGGAGGGTCGTTTGAGCTCAGGAGTTCGAGACTGGCCTGAGCAAGAGTGAGACTCCATCTCTACTAAAAATGGAAAGAAATTGGCTGGACAACTAAAAAAATAGAAAAAATTAGCCAAGCATGGTGGCGCATGCCTGTAGTCCCAGCTACTC
>CAUYSK010007757.1:0-32496 GCA_963575035.1 Avahi laniger | reverse complement strand
GTCCCAGCTACTTGGGAGGCTGAGACAGTAGGATTGCCTGAGCCCAGGAGTTTGAGGTTGCTGTGAGCTAGGCTGACGCCACGGCACTCGCCCCAGGCAAGAGAGTGAGACTCTGTCTCAAAAAAAAAAAAAAAAAGATGTTCATTTAATTTAATTTTTTGTTTCTTCATGTTTATTTAAAGATACTATGGGGAGCAGTTTGCTGGAGAATCCCTAGAGGCTTATCAATGTTGATTATTACCTCTAGAGTCAAAATCGTGTGGACTCTCTCTACTCTGGCCCAAAGGAAGAAGGCTTATTGATAGATAGATGTAGGAATGGACAATCTCTTTTCCATTGTCCTGGTTGTCTGCAGTGAAGTCAGACACCTTGGGGTAAAGAATTTCTTGGTCTAGGACCTCTTAGTTGTGGTTTAAAATAAGGAGAGGAGGTCCCTTTTGGTCTTGGTCTCTGCAATTATTGCAATTGAAGAGGCATAAGTTTGCTAGCCTTTCGGTCTTTTTCTTCCTCAAGAGTCTTCTCAGAATACTCACCTATGGCCACCATGTAATCATATCTGTAACTTTTCATCCTGGTTTATATTTTTAATTAGGTTACTAAGTTCAGGATAAACCCTGTTTACAAATAGAGCAATTAGTGCTGTTTCAGGCCCTGCGAGAAATATCCGTTGATGTATTTTGAGCCCAGAATGTTTTACAAATAGTGTTTATAAATGGGCCCTGTAATCTGAAACTAATTCATCTTTTTTTTGTCTACAATATTGTATGATGGACCAATGAATTTTTTGTGGAAGAATCTCAGGAATTGAATTTAAAAAGTTTTCAGTAAATTTTCTAGTGCCCTTTGACTCTCTTGAGGAGATTTGGGAGGGATCTGTAATATCCTTATCAAGTTTTTCCCATTCTGTTGTTATCATCCATTTTCAAGCTTTGCCACACCCCAATATCATATGAACAAATTGGTTAGGGAGCAGGGTTGAATCAGTCTAGGTATAGTCCTTTTTTGTATTGTCCTTAGTTTGTTACTTGAGCTTTTCTTTTGCTTTCTGTAAGGAATCTGTTAGAAATGCAATTTCTGACTCATTTAATCTTTTAGATGCCTCTATGTACCAATTAAAAAATGCCTCCCATTGTTTATGAAACATTTTGGATCTTTTCTTTTCTAATGCTCCTTGCAAGTGAACAATTTTAACTAGGTTACAACTTCCCTACTGTGGGCCACTGAAATTCTAAGTTATCTTTGGTAAGGTTCACCCATTTTCTAGAAAAGCACAGGTTCTGAGTGCATAGATGTAATACATAAAATTGGCTGCAGTTCCAGATGGAGCAGTTCTAGACTCCTTGGATCAAGATCAACCCATGAGTCCCTGTCTTCTCAAATCTTGCCTATAGAAAACCTACTGAACCCAGTTTCTGGATCCTGTTTGGAAAAAGAATTGCTCAAATAAAGTTGGAGAGCTCAAAATATAGATCCATGTGGGTCTAATCAGAAAGAGAAATCACCCACAACCTCTAGTTGCTGTCTAAGAGCAGTGGGCACAATGGGCCTGGTGAGTACCTTCACTTGGTCACTTGGGTACTCCTAGGGGTCACTGCAGGTCTCTTTCAGATCCCACTTCTGACACCAAAAACTTAACTGTTAAAAGAAAAACTTCAAATTAAATTTAACAGTTTATTTGAGCAAAAAACAATTCATGAATCAGGCAGCCCTCAACTGAAGGGAGTTCAGAGAGCTCCACTCTGCAGCATGAGAAGTATGCTTTTATAGGCTGAACATGGAAATTAAGTGCAGAAATAACTTGATTGTTTACAGCTACACATTTGCCTTATTTGGGTATGATCTGATAACTTGACAGCTGAAGCTCTCCTGTTTCTGTTTGGCTGAAACCCAGCTAATTGTTATGAAAATATACTCCTAAGTTAGGTTTTGGTTTGTATATTTACTGAAGTAACTCAAAAGTACTGAGAGCCTCAGACTAATAACCTAATTTAACCTATGTAATATTGGATGTATTTTGTTTCTCAGAGAAACACAAGCTGGTTTTTAAAGAGTAGGAATATATAGTATTTGGATATCTTCTAAGGGTAGACTGATCTTTGATCTCTTTTAAAGAGATTTAATGTTTAAAAAGCTTAATTTTGTGCATAGTGATGAGTGAGTTTGTTAGCATCATCTTTCTTCAGCATGGATTTCAGAACTACCAATTTTATTTTAAAGTAAAAATATAAATCATCAGTTTGTTTTTGTTTTGAATTATCCTCTTGGATAAAACAACCTATTTTTTTTTTAGGTTATGATAAAGGCAAATTTATTTATCACCATCAAAATGGGTTCAATGAGGGAGAAATTTTTGTAAGAGGAAAAGGGTTTTACAAAGAAAAGAATTACTTATATGGTTGAACCTTGAACAGTGTGAAAGTAATGGGCGCAGTCAAAAATCCTTGTATGAATATAACTTTGACTCCCCAAAAACTTACCTACTGGTAGCTTACTCTTGCCTGGAAGCCTTACTGATAACATAAACAGTTAGTTAACACGTATTTTGTATATTATGTGTATTATATACTATATTTTTATAATAAAGTAAGCTAGAGAAAAGAAAATGTTATTAAGAAAGTCTATTTACTATTCTTTAAGTGGAAGTGGATCATCTTAAGATCTTCATCCTCATCATCTTCATGCTGAGTAGACTAAGGAGGGGTTGGCAGAGGTGGAAGAGCATAGATTTTGATAAAATTTAACTTTTTAATAATATACATTTTATGGTAGTAAATGATAAAATAGACCGTTTTCATATATTTTATGCATTCATGACCTACCTTTTTAAAATTATTTCTTTCTAGTTTGATTTGGGAAATACTCTGTGGTATAATCACTGTTGGTGACTCTGCAGCCATACAGTGTGTTGCCCAGCTCAACCAGGTCCATATGATCATGCACAATGGAAAGGCACACACCAAAGCACCAGATTTTTGTGGAGAGACAGGCTTATTGCAAAGCAGCCGAGCAAGGAGACAGGAGATGGGCTCAAGTCTATCTTGTACTAGCCTTAGGTATAGTGCACAGATCTGTGTTTTTAACAAACCATTTTTTTTTCTATTAGACCTGCCCCTGTTGGATTATATGGCAGGTGAACTCTCTAGTCTGTTACATTCTGTTGCCCATTGCTGAATGTCATGTCCTGTAACGCCAAAATGCCAAAGGCAAGATTACAAAATTAACTTACCTATAAGCATTGAGAGTCTTGTTTTTAGTTGCAGACTTGTAGAAATTTTGTTATACAAAACCATTTGAGCCTAAGGATTTAGAGACTTTTGTATTAGAATATTTTTGTGGTCTCTTTAAAGAATTCATTACGTTTTAAACAAAAAGCTTATAAATCACGTCTAGTTCTGATAATGACGGGAAAAGGAAGCTTGCAGGTAGCTAAACATTTAAATTATCTATTAACAAGTTTATATTAATTTAGATAGAACCAAAATTATTAAATGTGTCTTAATATATCTGAATGCAGGCCTGGTTCTTTGTTTCATGAAAGCAGTTTATTTTGATTGTGTCTCCTCTCTGGTCTGAAAACGGGACTTTAGTTAGCTTGAGTTTGGTGTTAGATACCTGTGACTCAAGACTCAGTAACTTAACAGCACAAAGTTTAGTTAACAATATTTGATATAGCTTTGATTTGATTTCAAGGATGTTTGTCAAAGATGTCAAAAGGCTCAAAACACCTGATCAAAACAGAATCACAGGTGGCTCAGGCTTGTAATCCTAGTACTCTGGGAAGCTGAGGTGGGAGGATTGCTTGAGCTCAGGAGTTCAAGACCAGCCTAAGGAAGAGTGAGACCCCATCTCTACTAAAAATAGAAAAAAATTAGCTGGGTATCGTGGCATGTGCCTGTAGTCCCAGCTACTCAGGAAGCTGAGGCAGGGTGATTGCTTGAGCCCAGGAGTTTGAAGTTGCAATAAGCTATGATGATGCCACTGCACTCTACCCAGGGTGACAGAGGAAGACTCTGTCTCCAAAAAAAGAAAACAACAAATACAGGTCACTGTAAAATATTAATAATAGCAATTCACTTAACCAAGAGTGAAAATCAAAAGACTTTAAAGGCAATACAGAAGGTTATATGGATGCAAAAGCCTCAACTTTTTAAAGTTCAGTTTTTTTACAAGCAATCAAAAACTTAACAAGGACCATGTAGGAATTATCTTGATAAAATTCAAAATCTATTTCCCAGGCCAGTTAAAAAAAAGCCTTCTCTAGTGTGATTGGTTTTTTTGTTTTTTCTTATTGGAAACTGATTTAGACAACTTGGAAGTCAAACCTGGTGAAAAGAGTACTTGAATTAATTAGATACAGGAAAAGTATCCAAGATCAGGAGTATACAGTATATTTATTATAGAGGAAAGTGAATAAGAAAAACTATAATGGGCTATTAAAAATTAGTAAAATATGACTAATATCTTTTATTTTTTTATTTTTTTTATTTCAGCATATTATGGGGGTACAGATGTTTAGGTTACGTATGCTGCCCTTGTTCCCCCCTTCCCCCCTAAGTCTGAGTTTCAAATATGTCCATCCTTCGGGTGGTACACATTGCACTCTTTGTGTATGCATATACCCGTCCCCTCCTCCCCCTGCCCCCCCTTCCCCCTGCCCAACATCCAATAGATGTTATTCTTTTATGTACACTTATGTGTTGATCAGTTAATACCAATTTGATGTGAGTACCTGTGGTGCTTGTCTTTCCATTCTTGGGATACCTCACTTAGTAGAATGCGTTCCAGCTCTATCCAGGAGTATACAAGAGGTGCTATATCACCATTGTTTCAAAAGAAGACAGAATAATGGCCAAAAAACATATGAAAATATGCTCAACATCTCTAATTATCAGGGAAATGCAAATTAAAACCACAATGAGATATCACTTATCTCCAGTGAGACTGGCCTTTATCAAAAAAGTCCCGAAACAATAAATGTTGGCGTGGATGCGGAGAGATAGGAACACTCACGCACTGTTGGTGGGATTGCAAACTAGTGCAACTTCTGTGGAAAGCAATATGGAGATACCTTAAAGAGATACAAATTAATTTATTTTATATCTTTATTTTATACTTCCAGTGCTATTTTTAGGAAGACATTTTAACCTCCCTGGAAGTTGTTGTAAATTTATAGCTTATAAAACTCTTTGAGACAATTTTGCTGAGTGAGGTTTGGCCAGGACACTGCTTGACTGTGAGTGAGGGATGCGTGCAGTCATTATGAATCTGCTGTTCTCTTGGCTAGCGGTCTCTGTTCTTTTCTAAGTTATCCCAGGGTTTTGACTACTACCAGGAATGGGTCCCAGTGAGCTTAAACAAGAAAAACCTGCCAATCTCTCTACTTTTCCATTTTCTAATATGTATCTAATCTCAGAGGAAATGATAGCACTAGGTTCTTCTCTTTAAGATGACTGCAGGTATCAGATTTGGTGGGGCTATAGGAACACATTGGAATGTGCAGTCCCGATGGATTAGCAGCTTGTTATTTAAGCTATCACATTTTTTGTTTTGTTTTGTTTTGCTAACATATATTCTTTTTAATACAAAGAAAAGAACTACCTAAATCGTGCTGACAACTGAGTTAATCTATGGAGTTTCTCTGGTCAAACAACAAAAGAGAGCTTTTTTTCCTTCTTATTTTTTCCCCACTTTAAAATTCTAGGCTTCCACAAGGGAGCTGAAACTTCACAGAAGAAACTGTGGTCACCAGAGATATCTTAGTCACTGTTGCTCCATGTCCCTCAACCCCTGTCCTAAGACAATTCCTAACCCAGGACAAAACTTCTTTAACTTCTAAAAGAGAAAAATGGTACTACAAATATAAAATTAAGGTATAAATGAATTATTCTTTCTCTCTGCCCTTTAGCATCATATAAATAACTACCCCTCAAAGAAGTGAAGCACTTTTCAGAAGAGCAGCAGATAAGGAAGAAAATAATCCCCACTTCATTAATTCTGAAAGCACTCAAGCAAGAGCTTCAAAAAGTATGTACAGATTCTAGCAATACAGCCTAAGCCAAGACAAACTGTCAGTGTGGACAGAGTTTTATCCTTTGATTGAAAATTAAAAATATATGTTAAGAAATGGTAATAAGTAATGCAGCATGGATTAAGACATACAGTACATTAGAATAAAAGAAAACGTATGTAATGAACCTAATTCAAGAACATTAATCTAAGTCAGATGAAGAGGAAGTGTGATCTACTTTCTGTAATACTCATTGAATGATGCTAAATCATATTTCACCTGTGATAATAAAGCCTCATCTTCTAGAGTAATTAAGTATTTAAATCCTTGAAAACAATTGCTATTGTTGAATTTCCCTATATAATTCAGTGAGAGAGTTACTATATTTTTCTCAGTTCTTTCTAAACATTGGCATGTGACTTATTAAATTACTGAACATGTCTGTTTTGTGTGTTTAAAATGTTTTACTAGGAAGGAGGAGAACAAAGAGGAAGAGTGTGTCAATGAAGAGAAAAGTAAGGATTATAGTTTCTGTAGAGACAATCTTTTACGTGAAATCCATGGAAACTAGTACTTTTGAACAGTATTCAATGTTGGAATTCACTGAAGGCACAAATATTTTAAAATTACCAAATGGGATGTGAACTCAAGCCTATCATACCTTATATTGCTTATTTTTTCTGTCTTTCTTTCCAACTTTGTGAGTAAAATATATAACAAATGATTCCAAGCTGTAAAGAATTTCCAGGACCATATGATGCCTCATGTATTGGAGGACTTTTCACAACCATGAGAAGATGGGGGCTGGAGGGAGAAAGAACTTAATTTATAACAGGCTCCTTGTCAGGGAATAGTTATTGCATCAGAAAAATGCAGTTGAGAAGAGTTGGGCTATATCAGTGATACAGAAAGATATAGAGAATAACAGAAGATAATAGAAGATAAATAGAAGTTTAGAGTTTTCTGTATATATTCTTGTGCTAGGTTAGAAAAAGCAGCAAAATAGCTCTATTTTCAATTATGTTCCTTTTTATCATATTAGATTGTCATCATCTAACCCCAGGAAAACAGTTCAGTGTGTGCCTAGGTCAACACGAAAGTCTGGCATACAAATTTAGCCATGGAAGGGAAGTTCTAAATGTCCTTGACTCCATGATTTATCAGCTATTTTTTGCAGTCTTGTTGTTTCTTGTAGGTAAGAATTTGCCCACTTATTCCAGCTTATCTTGGTCACTGGTACTGCTTCAATGTCTTCAATCTATGTTCTAAATGTGTAATCAGAAACTGAGTTCTATACAATTAAATATATCAAAGGATGAATTCCATTAAATCATCACCTCTGTCATTAAGTAGACATATTTCAAATTTGGATCCCCTAGAGGACCTTCTCTGCCTGGGATATCTAAATCTAGGTGTGAAGATGTGGTCTAATTGACACTAGGGGTGAAATTATAAAGGTTAATTTGGGCATGAGAAGTCAACTGTATTCATTTGTCAAGTTGGACCAGCCAATTGGGAAACTCATGGGGGGTAAAGTTTTGACTTTTTAATATGACAAGTTTTAACCCTAAACTGACTACCAACTTACCAACTAGGGTAGCTAGATTTAGGAAAAAAATCTGGCAATTGTACTACCAAAATTTTTCAAAATGAGTATGATACTTATTCATCCTTTTATTGGGATATTTATTTCTTTTCTTCATTAATTTAGGAGACTGTTTTCCAGTCTTAGCCCCTTTATTCTTTACATAGTTCTAGAAGGATAGTGATTAATAAAAATTTTCATCAAAACCAAATCAATTTTATTCTACTTCGATAACTGTAATAATACTATGTAATTTTTTAAAAATTATACTTTCAATTTACCGTGCCAAATTTTCACCCATCTAATATGTTGGCTGTTGGAGAAGCCACAGGCAGGGTTTCATAAAATGGCTGGGAATTATCAATTTAGTTTATATAATTTGCTCAAAAATACTTCCCAGAATTTGACTGTACACATTTACCATTGAAATAAACTTGGGAACAATTGTGTAACTTCTACAGTATTAACTTTAACATATTTCCTCATAATGGTCTAATTCTCACCATAGGAAATATCACAAGATAAAGTGAGCTGAGCTCATTCTTTGTTTTTTCAGCAAATATTAATCAAGAGCCTACAAGTGACAGATACTTTGTTAGGTGTCAGGTATACAGTGTGACCAATGTAGGCAATGTTGCTGAGGAGAATATAGATACTAGGTTCAGACAGGAAAGAGGGATGAACAGATGGAAGAATACTTTTGTCTTAGTGAGCCACAGAAAATATATTTAAATGTACTCAGAAAAATCCAAAGTGCTGAGTCATATAATGACAAGCAATGTAAGTACTATAGTATTATTTTATTATAGATTTAGATAATTCTCAAAGAGGTATGGCTGTTTAAATCTTTAAAGAAATTCTAATCTGATCTAGAAATGTTCTGGAGCATCCAAATTTTGAAATTCTCCTTCCACCAGATAAATAAAATAATTTGTTAAAAAACTGACTACTGGGCCCGAAAAGCACTTCTCACATTGTTCAATGTCTATCTGTCTTCCATAGTTGCGGTGTTTATATCCTTATTTGTTTTCCATTAAAGCTTATTGTACAATTCTTTATACAGGGCAAACAAGATTACTGAAAATTATAAAAAGACATAAATGACAATTGGATTCTGAAATTCATTTTTTCCCCTTCCATGTTTTCAAATTATTTCTTCAAAGAAACAAAGAAAAATCATCTATCTGAGCAGTTTTAGAACAGCCCTGTGCAATAAGCAAAAATAGAATGGACTCAGACTTTTAAATTTATGACTCATATATCTAACTACTAGAGCTCTACTCAGTGGAAAAACTAATATTTCACTCTCTCAAATGATTTTTTTATTTTGTATTTATTTAAAAGAACAGATTGTTTTTGACAGGCAAAGCCAATTCAGAATGCAAATTTACTAATATATTACCCATCACTTTTTCTAAACTGATGCCTGACACTGATGTACGTATATCCAACTTCTTGACAAATATTTAAGGTAAAACCTATGTTCTACCACAGCCCCTCCCATACATGGAAACATTTCCACTTAGGAACCAGGGAATAACTTAGCTTTGAGTACAGATTTTCTAGGTGACTGAAGATACATGAATTTATTCTTGATTAACAGCCTGAGAATCAAAAATATAATGGTAAACACGTTAACTATAAAAATATATAAAGAGAACTGAAAAGAGGCCTATGCTAACACATTCGAAAACATTAAATTAGGAGAGATTAAATTCAGAATATCTTGATGCTACATGCTAAAAGAGAAATAAATGAAAATCGCTGTAGGGTAGTGTGAAAAAAATATGGCAACCACATGTCTCATATTTTTCAAGACAGTCCTAATTTCAAATATTTGATCCTGTTTTAGATCATATATCCTGACTTTTTTTTTTTAAGAGGACTGTGTTATGTCACTGTAGGACAAGTATATTATCAGAGCTAACATGTTGTAGTAGTTTATAGGACAAAAACACCACCCAAAACTTAACTTCCCTTTACCGTTTGCTCCCTGCACTCATCATTAGTCTTCTTATTTTCTAAAGAACCTAATGTTATCACCTAACACCTTCACAGATATTAGTTTAATTCCTGCCTCTCAAGTTTTGATACTTCTATCTCATTCCTAAACCCATGACCATCTTACTACCATAATCAATCTCTTCTAGCTTCTGTCTATCTTCTTACTTTAACTGAGACTTTGCTATTGCCTGAGGAACTGCATTCCCTGCAGCTCTCTCAAGCTATGAATCTTCATTCTCTCTTGTACTATCTACCTAGTGCTTAGGAAGTGAGCTCTGGGACCTTCTTTCTTTCTATGTCTCACTTCCCAGTATTGATCAGAATTAATGTATTATAAGATGCCCGTTTTTTTCGTAGTTTCCTCCTTGCAAGTGGAAAAATTTGCTCCCTGGTAAGCTTTCTCTCTGGAGGAGAGGAGAATTTAGTGGCAGTAAAGTACAATGAAAATAGTCTATGATGCGAAAGAGCTACTGTAGCAGCAGTAGTTAAACAAGCTAGGAAAGTTGTGGTCAGAATGGAGTTCTTCAGTGAGGGATTCTGGAGGCAGGGGAGTTTTAGACGACAAAAAAACTCATATGAAGTGACAGAGGTCACTGGAGATGAGGGGGTCAAACGTTAGATGAGTGTGGCACGGGTTGAGGTGTTAGCTTAGACAATATGAGGGAGAAAAGATTAAAACTGGTGTGGATATAGAAAGATTTATAGCTATGTAGGTAAGAATTTGAAGACACTCCTATCTGATGGCTATTTATTTTTTCAAGTAGAAGTCATCTACTAAGAAAAGAGAAACATGGATAGTTGGGAGGTATGAGGAAAGGATACAAGACTTGAAATAATCATTGTGGAGAATGTTGTTGTGGTTGATCAGGGGAACAGCAGGAGTGTTATGGAACAGCCAGAGCACAACTGAGATTAGTCGCCGTTACATTGAAGCAGTTTCACCTGATTCCTTCCACCCACTCAGTTCACACTTTAGAGTAACATCAGAATCACCGGGAGTGCTTATGAAATGCAGATTGCCCCATTATCCCAGACTGTCTGATTGAGGAAGTCTGGGATGAGACCCAAGAGTTTGCATTTCTAACAAGTTCCCAGGTGATGCTGCTGTTGCTGGTTCTGGGACCCTACTTGCAGAACCACTCTAAGTCTTTGTCCCTTCTAATAATTCCAACTCCCAAATCCCTGAATTTGATACATTTCACTTTTTAAAAAATGCATCCTGAAAGCAATCTAGACTGAATCTATTGATTCATCAAATCACTTTTCTGGTTCCCCAAATTCCTTTAAGACGTTTTCAATAAACTCAACCATCGGTATTATCCACAATGTATTTAATAAACTTACAATAAACGCAACCATCCAGCATTGCTCACAGTGTATTCCAACATAATCCTCCTCTCTAGTTAGGCATTTCCTTCACGTTTCATGCAATTTCCACCCACTTCCATCCACCACTATTCTTATCAAATGAATGTTCTCTACAATGCTTTACAATAATCTAATAACCTACAGCTGCAGAATTTCTCCTTTCTAAAGTTTCCTGAGTTCTGGTCCAAGCTGTTATCTTCTTTTACTGAACTACTACTGCACCAAGAATCTTTACTACCACCTAATTTTGCTTTTTAATAATTTTTTAACAATTCTCATTTATCTATATAAACCAATGTAAGATACCTGATGAAAAGAGTAAGGCCTTTATACATTATGTATCTTCCACAAAGTACATAACATATAAAGTACTCAAGAAATTATAGGTATTCAGTGGATTTTGATTGTATGTAATTATTACTTGTATGTAAAGTTAATATAAAATAAATTGAAGGTTACTATCAATTGTATATTGCTATATATTTCTACATAGAAATCACAAATGTGATCTTTAGATTACAAAATAAAGTTTAAAAAGGTCTTTAATGCATCTCAAAACCAGTGTGTAAAAAAATGCAAAAAATGCTGGGTGAATAGGGAATGCTCTCTGTTTCTTTGTGTCATAATATATTTTGAGTATTAGTTTTTTATAAAACAGAAAAATCTAGTGGACTTTTCTTCATAGTAATATAAGGAAATGATTTTCCTATTTGATTAACTCACATTGAAGAGTATAAAATAATGTCAAAAGGTTTCTATTGAGTATAAATTTTATATCTATATAATTTGTTTAATTTTTACATTCAGACTAAAGTCAAGACCAGAATTTCTTCCTACCTTAGTTCTACGCTTTATCTTTTGATAGTTATATTGCCTCAAATATAATAAACTTTATGTTATCATTATAACCATTCCAATTTGTACCTACATTGCCTCATTATTACAGATATCAGGCCTATAAGATTCCTAAAATATCTTGCCCAGAAACATATTCCTCCATTTGAACTATAAACTAAATATATATTTTATTAACTTCCAGCAAAAGACTAGATGTGAATATTCAACCAACAACTGCCAAACGTGGTGAAGACAGAAAATGAGAATTAAATTCATGTTTTAATTTTTTATACCTGCCAAATGAAATTAAGATTTGTCCTGCAGCTTACTGAGGGCAACAACAAGAACAAAAGGTTATTTTCATTCTTTTATTGTATCTTTAGAGACTTAGCTTAAAATAGTGTGATATTGACAATAGAAAAATTCCTATGGATTTTCCTTCTTTTTTCAAAACACTGGGCTGTATTCTGGGCCCAAGTCAAGAGGTGGTTCTAAGTTCTCCAGTTTCTCAGGCACATTAACTCTTACTACCTGCAAGTAGCATGGCTTAGTCTTTGTGTAATACTGGACGTCTGGAGAATTACTAATAAATTATTTTTAGAGGTAAGCACAGGAAATACAAATTAATCAGAAATTTTGCAGAGATAATCTCTTTACAAAAAATGCCCTACATACCAAGTAAGATATATCATGGGGCCAAAACTATGTAACAATACCAGTTTGCTTCCTTTTTTCTCCCAGCTAAAGAAATAAATCAAGAAAATAGCTATAGTTAATTAAATGGGGACCAACTGATAAGATGCAAAGCAGAAAGTTTCTTTGTACACAGAAGTTGTTTCTATTCACTACATTTCTCCTTTCTGATTTATTTGATTACATTTTCTCAACAAAGCTACATACCTTTGAAAAAGAATAGAACTTCCAGAAAAAGATTGCATCACACGTCATTACCATCATTTTCATATTGTTTTACTAAAACTATATCAGGTGAAATTCCTTTAGACTTCATGAAAGAGTCTTGTGAGGCTACTAAGGAAGTCAGCTATGATGCTGCTCAGAAAATGGTAAGACAAGCACAGAAAACAAGCACATACCAACTGCTGTCATGTAATCCCAGCGGTCAATGAGGCACATATTGAAGATGAGGTGATCGGATGTTTGCCCCTGGCCAATAAGTGCAATCTGCCTCTCCAAATTCTGGCATACAGATGAAGTCCAGCCAATGAGAAACCAAAACACCACCAAGAGTATTACTGCCAGCATCCTCATGACCCGTCCACCAGTCATATATGGAATTCGTTGGGCCGTTCGTGAAAGAAACACCTTCAGAACCCTAGAAAAGCAAAAGTTCAAAATGTGAGGGCAAACCTAACACTCAAAAAGTAAAACTCTAAAACAACTTATTTTTCTAGGTGCAATTTAAACCCATCAAAATCCACTTATGCAGAATTTCGTTTTGTTTTGTTTTAGAGATAAGGTCTTGTTCTATTACCCAGGCTGGAGTGCAGTGGCGCGATCACAGCTCACTGTAACCTCGAACACCTGGGATCATGTGATCCTCCTGACTCAGCCTCCTGAGTGGCTGGGACTACAGACGCACATCACTGTGCCCAGCTCATGCAGTTTCAACATGAGAAAAAAACAGAAACAATATTGCTCATATTTTTACTTAATTTCATTTTAGTTTATCTTCCAATAGCAAAACTGATATACAGTATTAGAGGCCATTAAATCAATAGGTTCATATATAATGGAATTCTTTTGAGCATGTCTTAATATTTCAAGGAAAATTCTCAGGACTATAGAAAGATCAGTAGGCAAACATTGTTCAAATAAGGTTTCGGGGGATTAAAAAAAGTAGTCCTGAAAATAAGTAGTTGGATTTTATAACATTATACTAAGTCAAAAACTTTCTTGAACCAGTTGTTTTTTACAGTAGAATATTATTAAAGGTATTTTCTGGAAATCATTTCATATTACCTTCCTTCATGGTCATTTTATCACATTACCAAAAATAATAATGAAATAATCATAAAAACAATGAGGGAAAAATTTAAACACTAGGCTAACTGAATAAAATCATTGCATTAAGGAAGAAAATTGGGATGATCAATTTAAGAAATGTGATTTTTAAAAACTTAGAGTTTTTTCTGTATATTTCAGATAAATAGCCATGGTTGAGAACTACTAAATTAGATGATATCTAAGAACTGTTCCATCTCTAAATATTGTGTGAAGACAAATCCAACTTTTCTATAGGGATCCTCTAACCACCCAATCTTCAATTTCATCTCTAGAATATTCTCAGCTGATTTTAACTCCCTGCATGCATTCTGATATTTTATCACAAAATTATGATTTGATATAAACCACCATGAGTGGTTTATATTATGAGAGTATCCATAGTCAATTTCCATAAGACAAAAATAAATGCATTTTCCCAACTCTCTATTCCCTCCTTCAATTCATTCTTTCAACAGTTTTTAAGCCATACGAATTTTTAATGAAAATCACCAAAAATCCTGAAATGAAGCAAATACACCTGAAATACCCTACCTGTATTATGTTATATTTTTTCATCTGTACATAGACTTTTGTCAGCTCTACTTCAATTAACACAACAGATCCAGTAAAGAAAGTTATTTTGTAACTGATTCCTTTTTATGCTCCCCTCAATATCTTGAATCCTATTGTCCTCCAGCTAACCCAGAGGACGAAGTTATTTAACTGTGAATAAAACACGTGCCTTCAATTTCTCTGTGGAACAATGTCAGAAGAAGGGTAGTATCGAATAAGGGTATAATAGAAGATCTCCTAACCACTCTCCATTTAACCTGTTACCCGGATTCACAGTTTATCTCCATTCCTTATATAAGGATGGTTTTATTCTTAATTACATGAGGCTGTCCATGTCGTGGTGAACGTTAACACCGGCAGGTGATTTGCTGCTACTCTTTAGCACACCTCAATCACTTTTGCTCCAGCCAGTTTAATTGTTACTTGTTATGAATTAGTTGTGTTTTTTCCCAAATTATGCCAGTTGTTATCATATGATTAATTCAATTAAATATTAAATAAAATAATTATGCATGATTGAGAAACAAAAGGAGACATTTCTATAAAATCCTTCTTGAGTGCTTTGGAAAGACTCTAAAATAAGAAATTAACATGTTAACTTAGAAGAAAGTATAGAAATTTTAATATGTAGGACTGGTCAATAAACATAAAAAGCTAGAAAGATTCTATACTCAGATTATTTCGAAAGAATTCTTTAGATTTTTGCTCCTATTTAAAGAACCAACATCATGAACACAATGTTACCTATTCCAACACAAGGCAATAGATAATGCATTTTGGTGATTTATGCTAGAAAGAGAATAATAAACTCTATATATCAAACCCATAGTCAAAAAAGAGGACTTATTTAAAAAAGACTGGTGAATGATTATTTGTATAAATTACAGTATCTATACACTTTTTAAATGCCTTTCTGCTTTGAAAAACTTTATCAACGAATGGACCAATTACTAATCCCAACCATATTGGGTAAGAAGGCTTCCACTGTAATCAGCAGACAAAAGAGTATGTTGGAGAAACTTGCAGTCGCTGTGTACACATAATTGTTTCTAGTTGTACCTGGATGAACTCTAAATTTTGAATGACTAGACTCTCAAGAGAGAACCTGACCCATTTTTCTGGTCTTCTATACTTAGGCTATGACAGAAAAAGAGAAAACCATCCCAAATTCTAGCTTCACTCTTAATTTGAATATTTGAAATATAATTATAAATATAATTGTAATGAACAACCATTTATATAATGACAACCATATGTTAGGCACCATGCTGGGCAACATGGGAGGTACAGGATTCTTGCCTTCTAGAAGAAGCTTGCAATCTAACTAGAAATAAGTCTGCATACATCTCTAGGCTTAACTTGAAAAAAAAGCTTGCAAATAGGGACCCTGTGAAATAGCATATATTATGTATCGTATGCAGCTAGTCAGTCTACCTACCTAATAGAATAGGTGGTATTTGATCTGGGCCTTGAGGGGTATCAACAGGTAGAAATGAAAGAAAGCGATTAAGATATTAGGAGATATTCTAGTTGAAGGGAATCACATAACAAAGTGCAAAGCAGGGAAATGTTAAGTTGTCCTTGGGTATAGTGGGCGGAACTGCTTGGCAGGAGGGAGATTTTGGTTCTCAATACCCAGGAACTCCTAGGGAGTTTTCAGGTTACTGTGAGGAGTTTTCATCAGGTTGAGAACCAATGCTTCAGAGAAAAATGGTTACGATCTATATTTTCTTTCCATGGCCAAGATGTGGGAAATAATTTATTCTCTGATACTTAAAAGTTTTCACAGTTCTCATCGAAACTCTAAATCTCAAAGAAAGCTAATAGTGGATTTGGTAAGTAATTGTCCCCTTTAAAATACTTCTTAATCAGATGAGGTTTGTCTTCTGCAGAGGAAATCTATACAGCTCCAATTTGGTACTTTTTTAATCAAGAAATTTCATTTCTAAATTATCAGAAACATTCATGTTTTCCCGAGGACCCTTTGGGCATTTACTGTATAGGCTGAGAATCCAAGATTGTCCTAAATCTCATATCTCATTTCCAGAGAGAAAAACCAAAGCAAAAGCCCTCATGAGTCTCCCATTATTGATTTTATTGGCTTTTCAATAATAGGAAACATAATAACACAACTCTGCACTTGAAGCATTTCAGAATATTGGTTTTTGCAAAATGGAATAAGATACATTTTTCTAGGATTGCCTCAAAATAAAATGAGGAAATTCTGCTATATTTTGTAAAAACGAGCTCTTATCACCTTATCTGAACTCACTCCTAGAAATCAAGTTGTAAAAAAGAATACCTAGACGTGTGTGTATGAAATATACCTGTGTAAAAAAATACAATCATTAGACTTCCTATATGATGACTTTTCCACTGTTTGCTCATAGATAGATCTTCAGGAGACCATCACGAGGTTTCACTATTTCTGAAGGAAAGCAGCAACACATATGAGAAGACTGTAAGAAATTTCCAAAATTTAATATGAAAAGGTATATTTAAAGTATACATTCAATTTTCATTATTAATAGTAGATAAATTCATGGACATCGTGCTAAAATGAGAAAGAAAAAGGGCAACCCTGGAATTATCTGTCATTTTATTTATCTGCCTCTACTTTCTTACTTTCCATACATTTCTGGTCCTAGTTATACAACTCAACATATGGACATGTACTTAGGTTACCAAGGACCTTCTTCCAGAATCTGATACTGTTCACTCCTTATTTTGCTTGATCTCTCCCCAGCTTTTGGCACGGCTGACGCACTTGCCTGCCATTATGTCACATTCTTTGATTTTTCTCCTGCTCTTCTCTTCCTTTCTTCCTACTTCTCTGCCAGCTCCTTTTCAGTCTCTTCCTCAATCTGCCCCTTAAATGGCGGAGTTTCTCAAGGATCTCCTAGATGTGGCCGTCTTCCACTCCCACTCTGTCATACCAAGCAGTGCCATGTGCTCCCGTTTCAGTTATCAGCTACATGCCAGCAAGTCCCACATCTGGATTTCCAGTTCAGATCCCTCTTCTGAGCTCAGCACCATAAACTCAACAGCCTATTGGACGCACAGGTCTTGAAATACAATCACCCCTCTCTCCACTCCTTCCATCCAACCCACTTTGCTCTTGTGTTACCTGCCTCAGTGAACGGACTCACCTCACTGCACAAAACAGTAGCCTAAGGATGAACTTCAACTTTTCTCTTTCACCTGCATTCCACTAATCAAACGAATCACCAAGAATTTAATTCCTACTTCTTAATATCTTTCAAATCCTTCTGTTTTTCTCCATCCTCAATGCCACTGTACAGCTCCTGGCCACCAACTCATTCCTGTAGTAGCTTCCCAACTAGTTTCCTTACGGGTTTGCCCACCTTCAATCCACATTCTATGTTCAAGAGACATGATGTTTCCATATGGCGTATCTGATCATGTTGCCCCCGTTTACAACCCTTCAGTGGCTGGCCACCCAAATCCTAGCTCCTTAGTATGGCAAAAGGCCTCTAGAAATTGGTTCCTCCTCACCTCAGCAGCCTCATCTCTCTGCAGTCCTGTGGGTCCCTCTGGACTATGTGCGGGTGTCCTTTATCTGAGCCTTTGCCCTCGGAACCGCTCACTGCTTCTCCTTCCACAATATAAGCAGAGTTTAGCTAAATCTTGTCTCCTTCATGTCTCAGCTTAGATGCTGCCTGCCATCTAGGCCAGTGGTTCCCAAACCAGTAGCATCAATTTCACCTGGAAATGTGTTACAGATGAGAATTCTTAGATCCCATCCAGGTCAGAAACTCTGGAGAGACAGCCCAACATTCTATTTTAACAAACCCTTCATGTAATTCTGATGAAGCCTAAAGTTTGAGAGCTATGGCTCTAAACAATTTTCCCCCAAGAGGTCTAAGATTGGTGAAGGTGCCTTTCCAACAGGCTAACTGCTCTAGCCTGCCCGATAGATTTTTAGATTTTTATTATGCTGATGTCATAATTTAAAGCTTCTATTAATAGAAAGTTTTCCATTTTCAGAACATTTTCATTTGGTTCTGATTTTGCAGCATCTTTTTCATTTATAAAAAAGAATGAAAATATACATCTTCAAGCCACCCAGTTTTCTGTTCTAGTATTTTAATTGGAATAATCCCAGTGTCCTGAAGTTTTCCAGTTGAGTCTAATTTCATTTTTTTTTACTAATTATGTATTGCTTCATTTTTATTCCTCCTCTATTATAATTTAGGTCATTATATTGCTTTTTATTTTATTTTTTTTAGTACTTTGCCCATGGGAGGTGTTTGGTTTTTTTGTTATTGTTATTACATATATATATATTTTCATTTCAGAATATCATGAGGGTACAAATGTTTAGGTTACATATATTGCCTTTGCCCCGCCCAAGTCAGAGCTTGAGTCTAATTTCTATTAATATTCCAGCCTTCATAGAAATTCCAGAGAATAAACACTTGTAATAAAAAGGTGTGAGGTGATGGGTACCTCTTGTAAATGTAAAGCCACTCAATTCTTGACAAAAGAATTTTGAGAATGAACCCTATAAAAAGGGCTGGAGGTTGCTGCCTGTCATTCTGCTTTCAATGGTGACAAGTCCCCCTGTTCATTAAGCTTTTCATCAATTTCTCAAAATTTCATTTTCAGAAGTAAACTAAAGCTACTTCTTGGTCAGTGGATGAATTTTAGATATGTATTAAAAAAGACTGTCATTGCCTGGACAGAAATAGGTTTGAATAGATATGAAATTCAGTAAGACTGTTATATTAGGTTATTGATATTACAAGAAAGAAAAGTATGGGTCTCTCAAACATATTGACTTGTATTTTTGTCAATTTCAGTGGGTTGCTTGGGTTCTCATAGCTCACATTGTTCTTCTTTTCATCTAATTATAGGTGATAGAATAAGGAGGAATGATGAAAAAAGAAAGGAAGAAAGGAAGAGAGGGATGCAAGACTGTTTACAAGCCAAATCTTAGATGGTTAGAGGTGAAAGGAACTTTGGAGATTGTCTATTCTAACCCTATTAATGTACAGAAAAGAATTCTGAGGCCCAGGAAAGGAAGTCATTTATCTAAAGTCACACAGTGAGCAGCAGAATCACTGCGAAACTCTTATCTTCTTATTCTCATTTGAGTAGTTTTTTCAGTTAAAATATTTTACCAAAATAAAACTGTCTCTTTGCTGGTCCAGGACCATATCATCTTTACAAAGCACAACATGAAGCTGCCTCTCCGAACATACCACATCTCCTCTATTTTCCCATGTACTCTTCTCTCTAATCCACCTGCCCACAGCTTTGAATACCACCCCTTTGGTGTAAGGTGATTCAAATCCCACTTATCCTCATAATTTAATCTTAAGCATCTCATTCTATTTAGATCTTTGTCTGATGAGCCTGGGTCACAGAGTTTTCTCCAATTATCACCATTGCTCAGTTGGTATTTCTCATATCCATATAATCTTCCTGAGTCAGGAGTTGTTTGTTTCTAAGTTCCCACAAGACCTAGCATAGCAAGGCAAGAAGATTTAGTTGCTAAATTAGTTAAACATGCCCTGCTGATGGTCATGACCAGAAAGAAAAAGTTTTATTGTTGTTATTCAATATGTGTGTGTGTGTGTGTGTGTGTGTGTGTGTGTGTGTTTTAATGAAAATAAGCTAGAGGAGAAAGAAGTAAAATTGACAATCCTAGAAACTGTAAGAAGCATGGGCAAACAGGGAATTTGGAAGAATTCTGATAAAGATACAGTGTGTGAGAGTAAACATTAGCTCCTGTTATATATCACACTTTGCTAAATCTTTGAGATTCAGTGATGAAAACGACAGTTATCTACCTGTTCTAATGTTCATTATAATTTAGCAAATATAAATGAATAAGCAATTAAAATACAATGGTTCTTGGGGAGTGGTGTCAGCAAAAGTAATGGAATAGGGAACTCCAAAAGTCTATGTACCCACAAAAGCAATGAATGAACTAGCAAAATCTGTTAGAATCAAATTTTTTGAAATTCTAGAAACTAATTAGAAGCTTACAGAAACCAGGAAGATACTTAATCAAGGAAAAAAAAAAAACAACAACAACAGCTAAATCTGAGTAACAAAGCCATGTAGCATTTAACTTACTCTGGTCCCATCTCCTGCTCCCCCACTCAGTGGTGGTCTTGAAGACTATATCCTGCATTCTCAGTATAAGGACCTAGAACTAGAGGAGCACAATGGATCTTACTCTCAAAGAATTGCTATTGTTTGTTTTCACCTGTCTGGTGGATCCCTGAAGGACTGGCTCAAAGGGCTTGCCTTTGCTTTACTCAACTGCAAGCTTTCCTAGGGCTGAGAAAGCTACCTGGGGATGATTTCTCTAGAACATTTAAAGGCAAATGGATTAATTGATGCTACCTGGGGCAATGCATAATGGTTGGGGCAAACAATAAACTAAACAAAAATATTGGAAAGAAAGTGTGGGGAATGAGATGATTTGGGGAATAAGGGTATTGAAAAGCCCTAATATATATTCTAGAAAGCTACAACATTCTCAAAAAAAACCATAAACTTTCATCTCCTACTAACCTCAGGCTCTGCACAAGCAGGAAGTAGAGGCTAAGGCAAAGTTGTAAAATGCTTGGCTGAGTGTGAGTGTTAAAGCCATGCCTCAACACACAAACATGCAGTTCATCCGCACAGAATTTGAGATTTTTAAAAGTGTTTTTTGTTCCCGGCTTTAAGGAAATCTCTATCAAATTACCAGCTGACCACTGAACCAAGACAAAAGAGACTTCACTGGTCACATAGAACAAAGAACACAAACTTTGCAAAATTAGTTCAGAAAAGTCACGTAAACAAGCAACAGTAACTATGATAAGCAGCAACAACGAATCTAGGAAAGGATGAAGAATCTGATTTTTCAGATTTACCATATTAAAAATGTCCAGTTTTCAAAAAAAATATGAGACATGCAAAGAAACAAGGGTGTATGGACCATATACATGGAGAAAGGAAACTAACAGAAATTGTACCTGAAGACATCCAGGCATCACCCTTATGAGACAAAGACCATTTAAAAAAGTATTTTATCTTTTTTCCAAATTCTACTTTAATTCTTTGACCCTACCATAGAAATTATGTACATATTCTTTAAAAAACTTTTAATTTGACATATAGTAATTATATATTCTTATGGGATATATAGTTATGTTGCAATGTTTATAATGTATAGTGATCACATCAGAGTGATTAGCACATCCATCATCTTAAACATCTATCATTTCTTTGTGTTGAGAACATTCAATACCCTCCTTCTGGCTATTTAAAACTATATAGTATATTACTGTTAACTATAGTCATCCTACAGTGCCACAGAACGCTAGAGACAAAGACCGTCTTAAACATACTCCAAGAACCAAAAGAAACCATGGATGAAGAATTAAAGTTAACCAAGATAATAATGTCTCATCAAATATACAACATCAACAAATAGATAGGAGTCATAAAAACAGACCAAGTAGAAATTCTGAAGTTTAAAATGATGATAACTGAAATGAAAAATTCACTAAAGTGGTTCAACAGTAAGAGGGGTTTGATCAGGCAGAAGAAAGAATCAGTGAACTTGAAGAGAAGGTAAATTGAGATTACCCAGTCTGAGAAGAAAAAAGAATGAAGAAAAATGAACAGAGCCTAAGAAACCTATGGCATAGCATCAAACATACCAACATATGCATAATGGGAGTCCTAAAAAGAGCCAGAAAGAATATTTGCAGAAATAATAGCTGAAACATTCCAAATTTAATGACAGACATGAATCTACACATCCAAAAAGCTCAAGGACAAAGTAGGATAAACTTAAGGAGACTCACACTAAGACATATTATAATCAAACTATTAGAAGTTAAACAAAATCTTGAAAGCATCAAGAGCAAAGCAACTTATCATGTACAAGGGATCCTCCGTAAGATTAAGAGCTAATTTCTCATCAGAGAGCAGGAGGCCTGGGAGCAGTGGGATGACATATTCAAAATGCTGAAGAAAAAAAAAAAAAAACCCTGCCTACCAAGAGTTACATATCTGGCAAAATTCTCCAAAAATGAAGGAGGAATTAACACATTCCCAGTTAAACAAAAACAGAGAGAGTTTGTCACTAGTAGAATTGCCCTATAAGCAATACTAACAGGAATTCTTCAGGCTGAACTTAAAGGACACTAGACAGTAACTCAAATGCACATGAAGAAATGAAGAATAATGATAAAGGTAATTACACTGGCAAATATAAAAGTCAGTATTAATGTTTTTTAAATTTGTAATTCCCCCTTTTTCCCTATATTATTTAAAAGACAACTGCATAAAACAGTAAGTATAAATCTGGGTTGATGAATGTATAATACTTGAAGATATGGTTTGCAACAATAATAATGTAAAAGGAGAGGACAGAGCTATAGAGGAATATACTTTTTACATACTATTAAAACAAAGTTGGTATTAATTTGAACTAGATTGTTATAAATTTAAGATATTAATTGTAATCCCCAAGGCAACCACTAAGAAAATAACTAAAACAAATATAATAAAGGAAATAAGAGGGAATCAAAATGATATACTAGAAAATATTGATTTACCACAAAAGCAGGCAGCAATGGAGAAACTGAGAAACAAAAAGATATATATAAAAACAAATTGCAAAGTGAAAAAAGTCCTTTCTCATGAGTAATTATATTAAATGTAAGTTGATTAAACTCTCCAATTAAAAGGTAGAGATGGTAGAATAGATTTTTTAAAATGATCCAACCATTTGTTGTCTACAAGAGACTCACTTTAGATGCAAAGAAACAAATAGATTGAAAGTGAAAAGATATCCCATGCAAATAGTAATCAGAGGAGAGTAATATTACTATCAGGTAAAATATACTTTTAGACAAAATTTGTTTAAAGGGACAAAGAATACATTATATAATTATAAAAGGGTCAATCTCTCAAGAAGACAAACAATTATAAACACATGTGCATCAAACATCAGAATCTCATAATATATGAAGCAAATACAAACTGAATTGATGGGAGAAAAAGAAAGTTCAGTAATAACTGAAGCTGGAGACTTCAGTGCCCTGCTATCAATAATTGACTGAAATCTAGACAGACAATCAATATGAAGATAGAGAACTTGAACAACATTATAAACCAACTAGACCTAACAGACATATATAGAACACCCCACACAACAATGGCAGAATACACATTCTTCTCAAGTATACATGGAACATTCCCCAGGATAGATCATATGTTAGACCACAAAACAAGTCTCAATAAATTTAAAAACACTGAAATCATACAGTGTGTCTTCTCTAACCACAATGGATTGAATTAGAAATTTATAACAAACAGAACACTGGAAACGTCACAAATAAGTGGACATTAAACAAAACACTCTTAACCAATGGATTAAGGAAGAAATCATAAGGAAAAATAGAAAATAATTTGAGATAAATGAAAATGAAACAACATATCAAAATTTATGAGTTGCACTACATACAGTGATTGGGGGAAATTTGTAACTGCAAATTCCTATATGAAAAAAGAAGAAACATACCAAATCAATAACCTAAACTTTTACTTTAAGGAACTAAAAATTGAAGAGCAAATTTAATCCAAAGCAACGTGAAGGAAGGCAATAATAAATATTAGGGTGAAAATAAATGAAATGGAGAGTAGAAAAACAGCAAAGACAATTAAAAAAACAAAGTTGGTTCTTTCAAAAGATCAAGAAATTGCCAACCCTTAGACTAAAAATAAAAAAAAGAGAGAAGACATATTATTAGAGTCAGGAATGAAAGTGGAGGCATTACTACCAACTTTATGTAAACAAAAAGGATTATAAGAGAATACTACAGCAAATTCTATTTTATGTGAATTTTATTTCAGAAAAAAAAATACAGTGGTTCCTTTTCTTGCAGAAAAAAAGAAAATTCTTCTGCACCTTCCAGAGCATTGTAGCCCCCTGGTTGTTCTTCCCCTCCCATATGTGAGATTCACCAGACTTAAAATCTGAGCTCTGCACAAGTTTATCTGCAATGTGACTATTTTAAACTTACGTATAGCCTTCCTCATTCACACGAGTTCATTGCGCAATCTTAGATCCATAACAAAAGATGGAGGAAATCTGATACCATACCATGGATGAGTCCCTCAAATATAGATCAATAATGCTAATTGACCTTAAATCAGAACCTCTTTATTTTAATTCAACATAGACACCTGTTTCCTAAACCACTCCTTTTACCCTGTTTCAGTTGTAACAATATTGCAAATAAGGGACACTTGATAGCAATTGGTGCTTGTGCTCCAAAAATGCCTAGTTGTAAAAAGTTTGGTGTTTTGCTTACAGAGAAACAGATTTAAATATAGGTACTATCGCTCCTTCCCTACAGCATCTCCCACAACCAGCTTACTACAGAAAGAATTTCAAACAATAAGCAGATGGTCATTCTGAAGATCAAGAAGAAATGAGATTATTCAAAATTTAGAAATTTAATCCTTGTTCATTTTCTTATATCTAGAGTAAACAAGAATTCTTGAACCATGTTTTCGCCAAGTACCTCTTAAAATAAATTCTGTTCTTATATTTCAGTTCTTTAGCACTGAGTAATCAGCAGAAATCATTTTAAATTAAATTTTCATTTCAGGATTAGGCATTTTTAAAATTTAGTATTTTACTATTTAATATAACATTTTGGCATTCAAGAATATGATTTTAGATAAACTATAAAAATAAATTTATTATAGATGGTTGCCTGATAGCATCATTACTTAAATGAGCAATTTTATTACAATCTAAAAAGGGAAATGTCATTAATTGCATGGATTTGTAGATAGAAAATATCTAAAATAACGCCATTTTAATGTTAATATTTAAATCTTGATCTGTTCTTACTTCTAACTCAAGATTTAGTTTTGCAGTCTGAAAATAGCCTTTTGTCCTTATATAGGTTAATCACACATAATATTTCCCAGAGAGATCACAAGGGAAAGCTTTTTGAATCTGTTTTCACTGTAATCAAGGTTGTCCAGGTTGAAACGTGGTGGAAATGACTAACAGCAAAAATTATTTATGTTTCCAAAGAGAGTTTCAATCTAATTTTATAAGACCTAATGCTCTACTTTTTCTATATCTTTGACATACTTCTATAAATAAAGGATGGTACCAGACCACAGGGGACTACAAGAGGATGACAAAATTCTTTGCAAATATGAATTAAACATATGTGATCACTAATAAAACCTACTAAATTCTCAAGAAATAATTACAGATGAATAACTTTTATGTATTTTAGATGTTAGTCCCATACAAAAGCAATCTGAAAAATAATATTAAAAAAACCCTAAAGTTACCCTTGCATTCATCTTAAATTTAACCGACAGTAAAATACACAAGATACATTAGCTAGCAAATAGAGGTTGCGACTACCAAAGTAATTTAGAAGATATACTATGTGAGTAACAACTGCTGAGGTTGATGATATTTTTAGCTGTTTAGATGATATTATGAATGTTAAAGTAGAATAACTTTCAGTTGCTGTCAAATCAAACTTTTGGAAATTGATTATAAAGTGTTGTTGACTGCTCTTTGGTTGTTTTAATTGTTTAATTGTTTAACTGTTTAATTGTTCATACTTTGTCTCTTTTTTTTTCATTGCACCATATTATGGGGGTACAAATGTTTAGGTTACATACATTGCCTTTGCCCCACCCGAGTCAGAGCTTCAAGCGTGCCCATCCCCCAGATGGTGCACACCACACCCATTAGGTGTGAATATACCCATCCCGCCCTTCCCCGCCCCCAACACCGGATCAATGTTACTACTATTTGTGCCCTTAAGTGTCGGTCAGTGAAGTCAGTTAATACCAATTTGATTGTGAGTACTTAGTCTCATCACTAGGTTTAAAACCCTTTGACTTACTCTTTGCAGGTCCTAAACTGCATACCCCATTCCCTTGCTTACTACGGATCAGAAGTGTTATACACTGTAACAGAGACTCGTCTATTGTTACGTGCAAATTGATTTTCCATTAAAACTACAATATATGGTTTAAGTAAAAAATTAGAAAACTATAAGCAAATATAAAGAAACAAATGAAAGCCATTTAAAATAGTACTAGTTATATATAAACAGCACTGGGGTGAATTTTGTTCTCTAATATTTTTTTCTGTACATACATAAAACATTTTATAACATTATAACATTAGGATTATAATATATAATTTATATTACGTTTTTTCATATGATATTCTGAGCATTCTCATATAACATTCTGTATTTGTAAACGACATGATCTTTGATGCACACAACCATTTAATCATTATTTCTTTAGTATAAGCCATACTCTAACAAATATTCTTACAGTTAAATCTTTAAGTACATCCTTGATTTTTTTCTTTAAGTTTCAAAAAGTAAAATAACTCAGTTTTTACAAAGCTCTTTATACACATCGCTAA
Organism: Avahi laniger; assembly: GCA_963575035.1. Taxonomy (NCBI): domain Eukaryota; kingdom Metazoa; phylum Chordata; class Mammalia; order Primates; family Indriidae; genus Avahi; species Avahi laniger. Next base: position 5,658 of record CAUYSK010007757.1, on the reverse strand, counting down.
ATATTTCAGAGTGACTATCCCAATTTATACTCTCTCCAGCACAGAATGAGATTGTCTTTCCCCACTGGATACTATTTTTGACAATTACAATTTTTTAAAAAACAAAAACCTTTTACTATTCAAATCCATGAAAAATTGCACCACAGTTTTTTTTTTCTCTACTTTAATTACTAGTTTCTTGAAGATTTTTAGCAATGTGCTTTCTGGTCAGTTATCTTTCTTTTCCTTTGGATTATTTGTTCACAGCTTTAGCCATTTTTCCCCATTAACTCCACAACTGCACTTTTGCATATGCCGGCCATTAGGTACAAGAGGCCATTGGGTGCCTGTCTGAATTGAGATGTGCTATAAATGCCAAATGTACACAAGACTTTGAAGACTTACCCAAACCAAGAGTGGAATATATTTTAATAATTTAGTATATTTATTACATGTTGAAATGCAATATTTTGAATATGTTTGGTTAAATAAATCATTAAATTTAATTTCACCTGTTTTTTATTTTAATATGGCTACTGAAAATTTAAACTTATTTATGTGGCTCATATTTGTGGCTTGAGTTATAGTTAAGGATAGTACCAGTTTATAAAATATACTATGACCATTTCCCAGTTTGTGGTTTGCCTTTTAATTTATGATTTTTTGTCAAGCAGGAGTTTAAAATATTTATATAATCCAACTGACATTTTTGTCTTATGATTTCTTCCATTCCCCAACCTAAAATAAGTTAAATATTAATCTATAGTTTATCACTTTACTCATATTTTTTGCATTTAGTTTTATGATTTATTGAAATTCTTGTAGATTGAGATAAGGCTTCAAGGTAGTTTTTTTCAGATATATAGTTATTTTCCCAATCTTTGTTGAATTGGCCATTGCTATCACTCTCCCTATTATTTTGGGCCACTTTCTTTACCACATAGTTAGATCTTCTGGAATAAAGGTCTGTCGGATTCTTTATCTTGTCCTCTTGATCTATCATTTTAGTCTTTTGAATATCATTTTTTGACAATACATTGAATATCTATAATCTTCTCTTCCTATTCTCAGTTTTCTGCAAATGTTCTTGGTGCTTCTTTATTCCTGAGGATGAACATTAGAATCACTTTGTTAAGTTCCCTCATTTGGCTTATCCATTCAACAGATATTTACTCAGCACTTACTTTCATGATGCCAGGAGCTCTGGATGCAGAGGGTCCCTGCCTCATGACCACGTATTCTTGTGAGTTGAGTCTTCCCGTGTCAAATCTTCTCATTCAGCAGTACAGTGTTTCTCCATCTATTTATATTTCCTTCTAAATCTCTCCCAAAATTTTGTAGTGCTTTTATATTGGTCACACATACTACCTTTTAGGATTCTTCCTAGGTATTTCAGGTTTACACTTACAATGGTGAACAGGATATTTCCTTTATTCTCAAAGGTACACGGAAAGCTACTGATTTTCCTACCAACCTACACATCTGACTTACATAGGCTTAACTGAACTTTCATGATTATTTGAATCATTCTTCTTCTGAGATAGAGTTCACATACCATAGAATTCACCCTTTTATAGTATAAAATTCAGTGGTTTTAGTATATTCACAAAGTTGTGCAATAATAAACACCATCTAATTCCAGAACATTTTCATCACCCCCAAAAGGAACTTTATACTCATTAGCTTTCTTTCACTCTCATTTCTCTTTCCTCAGCTCCTGGTAACCACAAATCTATTTTTTGTGTCTATAGATCTGCCTATTCTGGGCATTTCATATAAATGGAATCATAGGCTATGTAGCCTTTTATTTAGTTGGGCTTCTTTTACTTAGTGTGATGTTTTCAAGGATTATCCATATTGAGCATGTATCAGTACTTCATTTCTTTTCATGGCTGAATAATATTCTATTATATGGATGTACCGTATTGTTTATCCATTCATCAGTCAATGTACATTTAAGTTGTTTCCATGCCTTGACTATCATGACTTCTTTTATGAGTAATATTGCTCTGAGTAGTGAGTAATACTGCTATAAAAATTTGTGTACAAAACTTTTGTGTGGATACATATTTTCAATTCTCATGGGTATATGCCGAAGAGTGGAATTGCTGGGTGATATGGTTAACTCTCTGTTTAACATTTTGAGGAACTGTCAAACTATTTTAGAAAATTGCTGCACCATTTACAATCTCACCAGCAATGTATGAAGTTTCCAATGTTTTCACATCCTCACCGACACTATTATTGTCTGTTTCACTACTGCTATCACCATACATTTGTTGTGACATCTCATTATGGTTTGATTTTCATATCTCTAATGACTAATAAAAAATTAAGCATCTTTTCATGTACATATAGACCATTTGTATATCTTCTTTGGAAAACTTGTCTATGTAATTCAATTCACATTTTAAAAATTGGTTTGTCCTTCAGTTACTGAGTTATAATTTATTTTATATTCTAGACACCTTTAGTTACTGAGTTATAATTACCTTCTAGTTATCTTTAGTTACTGAGTTATAATTTATTTTATATTCTAGATACCTTTATCAGATATGATTTACAATTTTTTTTTCAATTTTGCATGTTTTCCACTATCTTGATAGTGTCCTCTGATGCACAAAAATTTTCCATTTTGATGAAATCCAGTTGATATATTTTTTCCTTTGTTGCTTGTATTTTGGTATCAGTACCCCAAGGTTAGGAATATTTATGCCTATGAGTCCTTCATTCTAAGAGCTTTATAGTTTTAGCATTTACATTTGGGTCTTTGGTCCATTTGGAATTAATGTTTGTAGTACATGATGCAAGGTAGAGATTTAATTTCATTCTTTCACCTGGGATATTTGGGTGTCCCTGAATATGGACAGCCAGTTGTCCCAGCATCATCACTGAAAAGACATTGGCATCCTTATCAAAAATCAACTGACAATAAGTAAATGCATGGGTTTAGCTCTTGATTTTCAATTGTATTCCATTGGTCGATGTTTCTTCTCATGCCGGTACCACACCCTCTTGATTTCTAGCTTTGGAGTAAATTTTAAGATCAGGAAGTGTGAGTCTTCCAACTCTGTTCTTCTGATTGTTTGGCTATTCTGGACCCTTTGAATTTTCCTATGAATTTTAAGATCTGCTTGTTAATTTCTGCAAAAACGGCGGCTGGGATTTTGATAGGGATTGGATTAAATTAACTTGGGGAGTATTGCAATCTTAACAATACTAATACTTCTAAACCATTAACAGGGATCTCTTTCCATTTCCCTATGTATTTTTTAATTTCTTCCAACCATGTTTTGTGGTTTTTAGTGTTCCTGTCTTACAGGTCTCTTGTTAAATTTATTTCTACATATTTTATTATTTATACTATTGTAAATTGAATGTTTTCCTTAATTTCAGTTCTGGTTCATTGCTAGTGTGTAGAAATAAAACTGATTTTTCTACACTGATCTTGTCTCCTGTAACATTGCTAAACTCGTTTATTAGTTCAAATAGTTTTTTGGTGGATTCCTTAGAATTTTTTCCACAGGAGATCATGTCATCTGCAAATAGAGATAGTTTTACTTTTTCTTTCCATCTCTATGCCCGCTATTTCTTTTTGTGGTCTAACTGCTCAGGTGAGAGCTTCCAGGACAATGCTGAGAAACAGCAAGAGCCAAATCCTTGTTTTGTTCCTGCTCTTGGGGGAAAGTCATCATTGAGCATGATTTCAGCTGGCAGTTTTCAAAGATGGCTTTTTTCAGGTTGAGGAGGTACCCTAACATTTCTAGTTTGTTGAGTGTTTTTATCACGACAATGTGTTGAATTTTTGTTAAATGTTTTTTTCTGCATCTGTTGAGATGAGCATGTGGGTTTTGTCCTTTATTATGTTAATATGTTCTATTACTCCGATTGATTCTTTTTCATGTTAAATCACTCTTGCATTCCTGAGCTAAATTCCATTTAATCAGGATGTACAATCCTTTTTAGATGTTGCTAGATTCTGTTTGCTAATATTTTGTTGAGATGTGTGTCTCTATATTCTTAAGGTATGTTGGTTTGTTTGCTTGTTTTCTCATGATATATTTATTTGGTTTTGTTATCAAGGTAATACTGGAATCTTATAATGAGTTGGGAAGTGTTGCCTCATCTTCGTTTTTTCAAAATGATTTGTGAAGGATCGATATTAAATATTTGGTATAATTCATCAGAGAAGCTATATAGTCCTGGGCCTTTTTTTTTTTTTTTGAGGGGAAGTTTTTTGATTACTAATTAAATGTCTTCACTTGTTTTAGATCTGTTCAGATTTCCCATTTCCTCTTGAGTCACTTCTGGCAGTTTCTAGGAATATCTAGAATAGTTGTATTTCTAGTATTAAAGCCCTTGTTGGTACAACCTAGGTCTGTTGGACTGGACCCATGCAGATCCTGGGTGAGGGCAGCAGAGTAACCAGAGGCCAGATGACCTGCCAGCACATTAGAAGCATCATAGGTGTCTTCATCCAAAAATAAGCCAAGACCCTGACTCTGGGCCCAGACAGCAGCAGGCAGGTGCAATAGCAGGCAGGTGATGGCAGCCAAGAGCATGCAGGAGCAGACTGTCTCACCTTGGCTTTTAAAGAAGCCAGCCTCTTCCCTTTTTGCTGCATGAATGAATTAATCTCATTTCCCACTCATTCTCTTATCTACTTCACATAAAGAAGAGAAATATTTCCACTTGAGGGTATACAAGATTTGGACATAGAGTTGCCAACAAAGAACATTAGGATAATAAAGTATTTATCAGCTATTGTCTGTGATGTAATAATTCTGAATTACCGGATGGATTTTTATTCGTAATTTTAAGATTGGTTAGAATATACACACGTGTGCGTACACACATATAACAAGTTGAAACCATAACAACCCAGGCAACAAAAAATATCTTGCGTTTCAAATATGGCACACAGGCCCTAAAATATATATTCTAATGCATGCCTCTTTTTAGAAATCTAGACATAAAATACTGATGCTATAATTAGAAATTAGAGCATGTATATAAATATTTTAAAAAGAGAAGCTCAATATTGAAAAGCTTTGAGCATAGATGTTATAAAATAAAGTGTATTTCAAAGTTATGTGTCATACAACAAAGTGGGACGTGTGAAGTCAGATAAAATAAGTAAAGTTTTAAGTCTCCTTAGTTGTCTGAGTGAATTACATCTCTGCTTTATTCATATATAATAGCTAATGTGTTATGAAAGAATAATTAAAATAAACTTTGCTTTTATTTCAATTTTTATTCAAAAGGTACTGATGTTAGATTCTACATGAATATAGTCCTCTAGTTAATAAAAGACATCTGTTATTTATATGCTTATATTTCCCAAATCTTTTTCTTCATATGAGTAGACTAAACTAAACATATTAATTTGTAAGTGGAGCTTCTCAAGGCAGAAATCCTTAATTACTTTCCAAAAGTGACGTGGCTATACCGACACAATTCATAGCACTAGGCCATTCAGCTGCGGGCCGTCAGCATGCTGGATGGAACAGTGGGATCGGAAGTCACCGGAGGGGGTACAGTGGGGAAGAATGAGCAGAGGGAATGAGCTTGTCTTCTAGCTAGTTAGAGATTTTACAATTAGTAACTCTTTGAAGCTTAGGGAGTTTTGTTGTCATGGTTTCCGGGCAAGTCATCATGATGGCTAGCCGTGTGCAAGAC
>CAUYSK010007755.1:0-11529 GCA_963575035.1 Avahi laniger | reverse complement strand
GGGGACATTTTTGAGGGGATATTGGTGTAAAGACGTTTACGAGGAAACATCGGTGACGGGATGTTAGTGGCAGAATATTGGTGTGGGACGTTGGGTGAGCATGTTGGTGAGCGAACGTAGGTGTGGGAACGTTGCTGATGGAATTTTGGTGAGGGGCCGTTGGTGAGAGGATGTTGGGGAGACATTGGTGAGGCAACATTGGTGAGGGGACATTGGCGGAGTGACGTTGGTGTGGGGACATTGGCGGAGTGACGTTGGTGAGGATGTCTGCAGAAAGGGAAGTTGGTGTGGAAACGTTGGCTTGGGAAATGTTGGTGAGGTGACTTTGGGGATATTGGTGAGAAGGTGTTGGTGTGTGAGACTTGGTGGGGGACATTGGTGAGGGAATGTTGAAGAAATGTCAGTATAGGGACATTCATGTTGGGATTTGGTAAAGGGACATATTTTGGGGGATATTTTTATGGAGATATTCATGTGAAGATGTTGGTGAAGGAACAATGTTGGAAGGTTGTTGTTGGAAGACAGTGGTTTTTTGATCTGGTGAGGTGACTAGGTGAAGGGACATTTGCAAAGTCTCGTTTTGAGGGCACACTGGTGTGGGCTGTTCATGAGGTGAGGCTGGTGAGGGGGTGTTGGTGATGGAATTTGTTTAGGGAGGTTGGTGTCGACATTGGCGTGCGGATGTTGATGAGAGGTTGTTGAGGGCATGTTGTTGTGCACTTTGGTGAGGGGACCTTGGTGTGTGGATGTGGTTGAGGGCACGTTGTTTAGGGGACATTCGTGTGGGGAAGACAGTGGGGAGACGTTGGTGAGGGCACCTTGCTGTGGAGGTGCTGGGGTGGGATCGCTGGCGAAGCGGCACTGGAGAGGATGCTGGAAGGGAACGTTGGGTAGACCCCACGGGGGTCAAGTCCCTTCCAATGGCCCTGCTCTTCCTGCCAGTGTTGAGGCTGCACTTTCAGGAGCGGCACGACAGGGCAGGACGTTTCCCCTCAGAGGCACCTTGGGCACAATCCTGTGGGCCGAGCCCCGGTGGGTGGGGGTCCCCTGCCTCCCTCGCCTGCCCGGCGTGGGAAGTTCCTGACGGGAGCACAGCGGTCCCAGGCCCGAGGCTCGGGTTGCCAGGGCGTGGGCAGCAGGTGACCTCATCTCGTTTTTTGCTGGCATTTTGCCTGGTTCTTTGTGGGGAGGGAAAAAGGGGCAGAGAAAGAGAAAATGACTGAAGTCCTGCCCTCCAGCTGTGGCTGTGCGGTCAGATGTCTGAGAGGTGGAAGTAGGAACAGACGAGTTAGTTATCCCCGAAAAGGGACACACCAGTGTAGGAGTGACACGGGATGAACCATGTCCCCCACATCCACACGCTGCCTCCTAACCTCCAGTTCCTCAGAACGTGACCTGCAAACAGTGTCTTTGCAGTGTCGCTTGGTCAAGAGGAGGTTGTCCTGGCAGGTGGGCCCTAATCCAGCGTGCTTAGTGTCCTCACTAAAAGGGGGATCTGGACACAGACACGCATGCAGGGAGACGTGTGTGAGGACTGAAGTGATGCTGCCACATGCCAAGGAACTACCAGAACAGGAGGGAGGCCTGGCACAGACCCTTCTCCCTGTGGCGCGGCGCCAACACCCCGATCTCGGGCCTCAGCCTCCAGAGCCGAGAAGACGCATCCTGTTGCTTGAGCCGCCCAGTCTGTGATGCTTCGTCCCGGGGGCCCAAGCCGCCTCCCACACGGTGAGGGCAGAATGTCCACCTGTGGTTCAGTGTGGCACTTCCCAAAGGGTGATCCTGAAAGACCTGGGAGTCTGAGTGTCACCTGTCACCTACTACCTCCCTGTCAACAATATATCTATCTATGTACTTACCTATCACCTGTGTACCTATCACCTACCTACCTACCTGTCGACTGTATACCTACCTACCTATCATCTATGTAGCTACCTACCTCCCTGTCAACTATGTACATACCTACCACCTACCTACCTGTCATCTATGTACCTATCTATGTACCTATCTATAACCTACCTACCTACCTGTCGTCTGTCCTCTGTCATCCACCAACCATCCGTCTGTCTGCCCGCAGATATCCTCACGCAAACCACAGAGCATTCTGAAAGCACTGTGGCCTGGCTGGGGTTAGAGGGAGAGTTCACTGATCAGGTGGCATCATTTTCAGCCCAAAGCCGACTGGCCGTGTGGATTCCATCGCCAAGGCTGACGGGTCTACACATGTAGGGTCTGTGTGGACGGCCAGTGCCTGGCGCTGACATCTGGCCCTACGAGGGCAGAGCTGGGCCAGGGGATTCAGAGGACGTGGGGCACAAGCAACCTGGTGGGTGTGTGAACAGTCGTAGAGTCTCCCCTCGGGGGCTGAAGGAGATGTGAGGGCAGACCCAGGCAGGAGGGTCCCGGGCGCGATGCTCAGAGCTGGCGACTGGGTGGGTTTAAAGCCTTTATTGGATCGAGAGGCCTGTGCCTGGCAGGGACCCCCAGGGCCTGCTGCAGGAGCTCAGGGGCGGGGCAGGTGAGGAGGGGCCCAGGGAGGGCAGGTGCGGGCCGGCAGGGAGCCTTCCAAAAGGCTGCAGGGTGGACGCCGAGTGCCATGGGAGGCCCAGGGGCTTGTGGAGGGACTGGGGGCTGGCAGAGCCAGGATGTGGCATCAGGGAGCCCAGGGCAGAGTGGGCAGGATGGGGAGGAGAGGCTGGGCAGGCGGCCGGCGCTGCTGGGGACTGGGGGCCCTCACAGGAGCTGCACGGGCATAGGGGACCTTGGGCTATGTGAGCTCTCCCTGGCCTCCCGCCAAACGAGGCCTGCGACCACAACCACAAGAGCCCTCCAGGCGGGCGGACCCTGAGTCTGCAGTCCAGCCAGACCGCCGGGCAGGGGTCCGGTTAGCACCGTGGACAGGAGGGTGGCTCAGGACCCAACTGCTGGGGTGGCGGGACCGACACACAGGCCGGGGTCATGGGGGTAGCGGGGGGCGCTAACAGATCCATCGGATGAACCTGTCAAAGAAGGCAGGCTGCGCCAGGCTGTCATAGTCCTTCTCACGAAAGATGGCTGCGCGGTCACCCAGGCTGAGGGTGGTGAGCACGTCCATGTCCACGTCGCCACCCACGGCCACCACGGTGGGCACCACGTTCTGCTTGCGCATGGAGTGCACCGACTCCTCCAGGCTGTTGTTGCCCGTGACGCCGTCTGTGAGGAACACGAAGGACAGCTCGGCGTGGCGGCGAGCCCCGCCGCGCGCATTGCGCACAATGTTGTTGATGGCGTGCACAATGCCCGTGCCCACGTGCGAAAAGGAGTTGAGGTAACGGGCCTCCTCCAGCGCCTCGTGGATGACCGTCAGGTTGGAGGTCAGCGGGAAGGCCACCTGCTGCTCGCCCTGGCCGCCATACTGCAGCAGCGCCACACGCGCGTTGAGAGGGTCGTCATCCCGGCGCGCCAGTGTCAGCCGCCGTGACACCTCCTCCACAAAGTGCCGGGCCTTGTGGAAGTTCTGCTCGCCCAGCCGCTCGGAGCCGTCCAACAGGAAGACGATGTCCACGGGCCGCTGTGTGCACTGTGCCACGTACAGCTCTGCGGGGACACGCGTGGGGTGCAGGCTGGGCACGGGGGGGCCCTGGCAGCAGGTGCCAGCCCAGCCAAGCCCCCCACCCTCCACCCTCTTCACTCGCACTCCACCCACGGGACCCCAAGGACCATGGAAGCTCTGGGGGCTTCGCCCTAGCTGTTGGTGGGGGTCCACCAGGGCAGTGCTGGGAGTGTGGCTCCCAGCACCTGCCACCAGACCCTGGCTTGTCCTCCCACGAGGACACGTTCCTGAACCTGAGTGTCACAGACCAGTCAGAGGCCAGAGCCCCCGCTCTGCCCGCTAGTGCCATCTCAGCCTCGGCTGCCCCCTCCAGGCCCTCCTGGGAGGGATAAGGTCCGAAAAGCCCCTTCTCCTGGCCCAAGAATCTGCCACCCACCAAACAGCCTCGTGGGGATGGCAGGGACCTCAGGAAGACCTCAGCGCTGACACCCCAGCCTGACCCCCTGCTTGCTTGGGCTCAGCTGCCTGTACTGTTGCTCACATGCCCCCGCCAGGGCGTGTCTCTCCTGGAGAGACCAGGAGCCTGTGCCCCTCCGACCAGCTGCGGCTGCAGTGGTGCAAGTGTGGCCCCAACCCAGGACTCCCTGTTGCCAGAGGATCCCTCCCCTCCTGGGTGGTCGTCGGTCCTGTGCACGCTGGGCTGCACCTTCGCACAATTAAGCTTTTATAAAACGTTCACGACAGGCCGCCCGTGTCTGAGGCTGCCCCTTGCCACTGCTGGCAACGGGATTTCCTTAATACCCTGCTCACGACGCAGCTTCCCTTTGAGGTCCGCACCCCGGAAACTCACTCAGAGCACCTAGAACGTTCTCAGGCACTGCTGGGCTTCCCAGGCCCGTCCAACCCAATGAGCATTTTCGCTGTTTTCACCACAAGCACGGAGACAGACATGCAGCTGGTACTGGGGGCCCCTGGATGAGCCCACGGGGGGCCAAGGGAGCCGTGCGAGGTGGCGCAGGCACAGGCCAAGAGTCTCGGGCCTGCCTGTGGCGTCCTTTCTCCCGCTGCTGGCCCCCGCGGAAGTCTGACCCAGTCCACCCCAGGTCGTTGGAGTGTGGACGAGACCCCACCCACGAGGAGTCGCCGCACCCTGAGCCCAAGGGCGCACGGACGGGAGCTTGGGCAGAAGCCGCACCCACGCGAGGTGTAGTCAGAAGCTCCCGGGTCTGGGCTCGCCTGCACTGCCCCGAGGGGACGGCCGCCCCGCCCTGGTGCCCCCACGGTACTCGGCCACCGAGTGTCATGCCTGGCGGGTGCCCCCCGACCCTGACTACTTCCAGACACCCAGAGGCTGGGGGGGAAGTGTGCGGACACCCTGGGGACCGGCACGTTGGCAGGCGGCTTTGGCATTTTCCTTAACGGGCTCGACGCCAGCTCAAAGGCATCCAACGCCAGGATTTCCGGGTCCTGTGAGGACCATCCGCTGCCCAGCCTGTTGCCTTCACACGGTGCCAGGTGAGCACACGCGGGTCCCACACATGGGCCTTGCCCACCCCGCGGCCAGGCTGTCACTGCCTCTGGGCCCGTTCTCAGGCCCACCCAGAAGCGGACAGGGCTGATGTCCCCGAGACTGGGGCTGCACTCCTCCCTCACCCCGGCCCCGAATGCTCGTGGCTGGGCAGCTGACTAGAGGCCCCAGAGAGGCCCAGGTCCTGATCCCTGGAGCCTGTGGCGTGCCCTGGTACACCAAGGAAGGACTCTGTAGACAGGTGAAATCAGCATCTTGAGACGTGATCGTCCAGGGTTTAGGGTAGGCCTCAAGTCCAACCGCTGGTGATGTTAGAAAGAGAGGAGGACACAGAGACTCGGAGAAGAGCCCACGTGAAGATGGAGATGAGGCCAAGGGCCAAGGAACATGGCAGCCCCAGGGGCTGGAAGAGGCAGGAAGGAGCCTCCGCCGCAGCCTTGGGAGGGAGCGCGGCTGATGACACCTGGATTCTGCACCTGCGGCTCCAGACGGAGCGAGCACCTGCTGTCCTGGCCCTGCTGTCGTGCGCACCCCCGGAAGCGGTGTGGCGGGCAGGGCCCAGCTCTGGCTGTGTGGGCGGCACGCGGCTTCAGCAGAGCGCCAGCGCGGTCTCGGGGTCGCCCACAATGTCCCTGTGCACCAGCTTGAAGGTGTCAATGAACAGCTCCATCCAGTCCTGCCGCTCCTCCCCCGTGGCGAACTTGGCCCGCTCTGCAGTGTAGACCAGCACGGCCACCAGCTGGGAGTAGGCGGCCGGGTCCTGCGTGAACTCCGTGGCGTTTAGCAACTGTTGGATCAAGGGTACGGTCCTGGGGAAGGTGGCGTCCGGCCCCTCTTCCGTGCGGAGGAATGTGACCAGGGGCTCGCCCCCGGGCCACGGAGCATCTGCAAGGGAGCGTCCAGAGAAGGCTCTGAGGGCCTGGGGTGCGTGCGGGCGGCCTCCAGCCCCTCCCTGGCCGGGGCAGGGCCAGGACCAGAGTGAGGAGCCACCGGGCGGCGTGTCCGAGGAGGAGATGTGGCGGGCGGCGTCTCAGCCTGGTCAGGGGCATGGGGTGGGGCCGGGGACCTGGGGCAAGGGGGACCTCTGGGGACACCACAGACCCCGGGAAACTTTCCTCTTGGCGCAGAACAGCTCTGTCCAAGGCTGCTCGGAGACGTGACCACGTTCCAGCTCGGCTTCCTGCGGCTCAAGGCTGTGTCCCCAGGGAGACCCAGCCCTCTCACGGCACCCACGGGAGAAGTGTGCAGTTATGACCCTTCACCTCCTGGACCTGTCTCCTTGAAGTCACAACGACGTCTCTGACTGCAAACAGCCGGGGAGGTCCCAGTCTCTCTGTGGGTCCCTGTCTGTCCCTCTGTCTCTGTCCCTCTCTCTGTCTCTGTATCTCTGTCTCTATCTCTGTCTCTGTCTCTCTCTGTCCCTGTCTGTGTCCCTGCCTCTGTCTCTGTGTCTCTGTATCTCTGTCTCTGTGTCTGTATCTCTGTGTCTATATCTCTGTCTCTGTCCCTGTCTCTGTGTCTCTGTGTTGCTGTCTGTCCCTCTGTCTCTTGTCTCTGTGTATCTGTGTCTCTCTATTGTCTTGGTGTCTCTGTCTCTGTCCCTCTGTCTCTGTCTGTCCCCTGCTTCTGGGCCTGCAGGAGGGGAGGCCTGACTTTGGGGAGGCCTTACTCTACTCACCTGCTCCGCGGCCCCTGGTCAGGAGACCCCAGGTTTGCTTCTCCTACGCGTAGGCGCCACCAGCAAACGCACTGGCGTAGTCATGGAGACCCGCCCCCCGGTCCCCCGCCTTGTTCAGAGGCCTCACAAAGTTGAGGCCTTTTGTTTCCACCCAGCGAGCTTGTGCTGCACCAGAACCTCCCCTACTGCAGCCGCCACGGCACGCACCCGCCTGACTGCGCAGCCCGTGCGCAGCCCGTGCGTAGCCTGTCTCCCCGGCACCCTCTGCCCTCCCTCCCCCGAGGCCTCCTCTGGCCTGGTGCCCGCCTGGGGTGGCGGCTCCTGGGTGGACGGGGCTGTCTAGCTCCAATGCCAGGGCCGGGCCTCATAGGGCAGCGTCCGCCCAGTGCCGCCAGCGCCCAGGGGTGCCAGGAGGGTGCCCTGCCAGGACGTCGCGGTGGAAGCGCTCTCCAAGGCTTCCCTCTAGCCTGGTGTCTGATTTGCTGACACCCCTCGTGCTTCAAAGGAGCGTGAGCTCCGAGTCTGGTGGAGGGCAGTCGAGGCGGCCAGGAGGGAGGGACTGGCGCCCGCTCACGGGGCTGTCGGGCCACACACCATCGTGCCTGGAGGCTTTGGGGCGGCCAGAGTCACAAGATCCCTGTTCCCTCCCTGCCTGTCCTGACAGGGCCCCGACGGCCAGCATCACTGGCACCAGAACCAAAGGCATTGCAAGAGAGAGATCACAGGCCACCGTCTCTCGTGGACCCAGACGGAAAATCCTCCACAAAGTATTGGCAAATCCAGCCCCACGGCGCGTGAAGATGATCACACACCACCACCAAGTGGGCTTATCGCAGCCATGTGAGCTGGTTCGACATTCGGACACCAGTCAACACAGCTATCGCGTCAACAGGCTGCCCCCAAGAAACCACGTGACCCTTCTGCAGCAGCAGAGAAAGGCCTGGCAAACCCAGCCCAGTCACGGGACACACCGGGGCGGAGCGAACTTCCCCAGAGAGCCTGCAAGGCACCCACAGCCAACATCACTCTGGCGGGAGAAGCGCGAGGCCTTCCCACTCAGGCCAGGAGATGCCGACGCCCGTTCTGCCTTCAGGGCCCAGCGACCCTGGGCTGAGGTAGGCATCTGCCGCCCCCGCGCGGACCCTGGCGGAGCCCACAGGGAGCCCACACAGGGGCACCAGGCTGGGGAGGACGCCAGCGCCACAGCTCAGACACTGCCGCCCCTCACCTGGGGCCTGTGGTTGGGGGGTCTCTGTGTAGCCCCAGCTCCCCTGCTTTTGGCGGAGACCATGGCTGGCACTGCCCGGGCAGCCCTGGGCACCACATAGCCGTCCCCAGCCAGCCTGGGCAGGCAGCTGAGGCCAAGGAACAGCCGTGTCGGGCACTTCCTCCGAAATGTTCTCTGCCACAGCACGTTTGGGGATCCCCGACCCCGAATCGACACGGCTCCTTCCCATGGGGGGGTGTCTCTGGCCCGTGGGCGGGCGCAGTGGGCCACCTCATAGCGTGAGGGCTCCCGCCTTGTCTCCACGGTGACCCCACCTTCCACAGCCAGCTCCAGGTCCCCACCTCAATGCCCCGGGGGGGACAGGGCTCACTGAGGGGGGAGCTTGGCTCCTGGCACCCCAGCACTCCTGTGGGGCCTGTCCCGGGACAGTCGCCACCGTAGGGGCAGCAGCCCTGGCACCCCCAGCTCCAGCCTCACACCCGTGTGGGCCACAAATGCAGCCACGTCGGGAACAGGGGCTCCCACGAACAAGCCCCCTCCGCTCCCAGAGATGACAGCCACGGTGGCAGCTCCAGGCCGGCACGGTCAGCAGCAAGCAGACTGGCTGGCCGCGGAGTGGGAGTCGCGCGTCGGCCCCCAACATGGTTTTGCCAAATCCGGCGCTTCGTCCCTGATGACAAGCGCACGGCGCCCATGGAGCTGGACGGCCCCGGGGTGTCTGCCCCTCCCAGGTGGTGGGGAGACTTCGAGGCCCCAAAATGGTCCTCCTTTGGTGGCAAAACCACCTTCTGGACCAGCAGCCGCAAGCCACCTGCAGTGCCAGGCGAGGGGACTCGTGACGCCATTACCCCTGCCCTTCCCTGAGCCCTCAGCTGTGCTCGGGAACTGGGGGGCTGAGACCTAAATCGGGTGTCTCCCTAAGGAGCGGCCTCTGCCCCACACTCCCTCGGGGGTCCCCGCACCGGCCCTCCACCAGCCCCAGCCCCCTCTGGGTTGCTCTGTAGGTCTGGGTGGGACCCTGGGGTGCCTGTGTTACCTGTTTGGCAGGGGAGGTCTGGGCACACGATCTGCGGGTCTAGGAGAGAGGAAAGAGCCCGGAGCCACGTCAGTCCTGCTAGGCTCTTGGCACCTGCCCACGCACCAGCCCATGGCAGGGCTCCGGCAGGGGCTGGACTCCAGCCCACGTGACGGCCCCAACCCTTCCCGCCCGGATGCCTGGCGTCCTGGGCATGTCTGTCCTTAGACCGGGGGTCCCCGGGGCTTGTGCTGGGCAGCCGAGGGGGGTGCACGGCTTCTGGGGGCCACAGCCGCCCCTGCCCGCACAGACCCCAAGCCCTCACCTGGGCAGAGGACGTCCTCCATGTCGTCGATGAACTTCTCGGCCACCAGGTCGGAGAAGAGCGTCATGTTGCGCACCTGCTGCGGCTTGTCGCAGGCGATGGAGTTGAGGTTCTCGCTCTCGTGCTTCTCGTGGAACATGTCGCCAATGCCGATGGCCGTCACCGTGACGTCACGGTCGCACAGTGCTCGAAGGTTGAGGTCGTCATCGCGCGGGTCGTGGCGCCCATCCGTGATGACCACGGCGAACACGCGGGTCTTCTGTCGCCGGCTCTCCTTGATGAGCCGGTCGTAGGCGAACTTTAGCGCCGAGGGGGTCCAGGTGCCGCCCGCGATCCACTCGAGGTTCTTGACGGCCTCCTTGAAGCTGGACAGGGAGTCGATGCGCTCGTCGTCCAGCTGGATGGCCTCGAAGGTGCCCTCGTGGCTGTACTGCACCACGCCCACGCGCGTCCCTGCAACGTCGCGGTGTGAGCCGCCGCCGCCCCGCCCCGGCCTGGGCATGGCCACCTGGAGTGCAGGATCTTGGGGAGCCCCCGGCCAGGCCAAGACCCCTGTCCAAGGGACGTGTCCCTGGGCCCCCACCCCTGTCCTCGCTGACCCGTCTCGGACTTGGGGTCCTTGGCGATGTTCCCCAGCCTGTTGACCACGTTGATAACGAAGTTCTTCTCCAGGGTAAAGTTGGTGTAGCCGATGCTCTCGGAGCTGTCGATGACGAAGACCACGTCCAGGGCGCCACAGCGCTTCTCGCAGTCTGGGGGGGTGGCAGGGTCAGCGGGCAGGTGCTCGGGAGCCGTGGGAGACCCTAGACCCCAGGGGGCAGGGCCAGGTGCGGGCAGCCAGGACTTGGGTGACGACCCCACCTGGCTCCTCCACAGGGTGGTGCGTGGCCCTGACCCCGCCCACCACGGGCAACAACTCACCACAGCACCCGCAGGTCTCTCTCACGTAAGTCATGACGTCACATTCCTGCAACACGGCCACACGCGTCAGGGCGGCTGGCCCGGACACTACGATGCATCAGGGCAGCCAGCCAGGAGAAAGTATCACAGGAGGGGACCGCGCAGACAGCTAGGTCTGTGTGTGGAGGGAGCCGTGGTGGGGAGGCTGGGAGTCCTGCCCTTGCTACCCTCACTGCTGACCTTGCCCCTGCCGACCTCCTCCTGCACTTGCTGCCTCAGTCTCCCATTTTTGGGAGAGAGAAGGATGCTTCCAAACGAGCACATGGGTTCTCCCCCGGGTGACACCTACCGTGAGGCCAGGGTCTCCGGGGGGGCCGGGCTCACCCTGGAAGAGGAAGGGTGACAGTGAGACGCGAAACCTGTGGGGTCCGAGGCCGGGTGGCCTGAGTCATTCCCAGGTCGCCGCCCACTGACCCCTAGATCGGCTGTGGGCAGAACCACCAGGCTCCGGCGCACGCTGGCCCGGCTGGCCTGGGGCTGCGGTCTGGGGGGCACAGGGACTGGCCGCCAGCCTACCTCGGGTCCTGGGACTCCTCTCGGCCCCCGAGGGCCTGGCTCACCGGGGGGACCAGGGTCGGCCTGAGGAGAAGTAGGGTATGTGGGCTTCAGCAGCCACACTGGGGTGGGCCCTGTGCGCAGCAGGACTCTGCTCCCCGCCACGGGCCTGCCCGGGGCCCGATGAGCGTGGGCGGTGAGGGGAGGCTGCCACGCCAGGGACATCCGCACATGGAGCACCTTGCGGAGCCGTGGCTGCCACAGCTCACCCTAACCGGGCTCTCCCGAGCCCCAGTCACGAACCTGCCCACCTGCCCATCCACGCTCCCATCCATCCAGATCCACCTGTCCACCCGCCTGTCCTTCCTCTTGCTCATGCCGCGTTCTCAATGCCCCCACCGCCCGGGGTGAGCATGCGGCCTGTGTCAGGGAGGGAAGGCAGGGAGCACAGGGACCTGGCCCTGCTAGTGAGGACCAGCTGTCAGATGCTGGGCCATGCTGGCCTGGGGGATGGCGTGGGGGATGATGTGGTGTTGGGGATGATGTGGGGATGGGATGGGGTAACCAGTGATGATGGATGCTGGTATGGATGCGGATGGGGATTGGTAGGGGATGGTGTGGGATGGTGGGGGATGGTGGGATGGTGGGGATGGTGTGGGGGATGGTGGGAGATGGCAGGGGATGGTGGGGATGGTGTGGAGATTTATTTCTTTGGGCCTTGAAAGCATTTTCATTTTATAAACCTCCAGCTAAAATTAAAATGTCTAT